>WBNO01008540.1:94993-256707 GCA_013400575.1 Peucedramus taeniatus | reverse complement strand
CTTGACCAAGAGTCCTCTCCCACTTTCCTGTAGCCTCTTCACTCACTGCAAAGTTGCTCTTAGGTCTCCTGTGACTCTGTGTACAATGGTCATAAGTTGAAATATCCAAGTTGTAGGTTGCATGCTCTCAGCCATGATTTAGTGGCACAGGGTGCTTCCTCTATTGCAACATTGAATTGAGATATCAATTTATCAGCTGTTTTTATTGTGGTAGGACTTGAGATTTTGGGTCAGCAGAGCTCCTGATTGTCAGGGTGAGGTATCTGCAAGTCCCACACATAATCCAGCACTCAGACCAATATTTTCTTGAGCATGGTGGGTTTTTTCATTCCCTTCCTCCTGCCCTTAGCCATTGCTAGAATGTCACAGTGAAAAGTGAATAGACACAGTTGTTCACTCATAACATGTTCTGGTTTGTTTTGTTTCTTCTGCAAGGCTGGGCAAGGTTGCTGTCGATGCAAATTCATTCACATCTGAGGAGCTCAAAAAGGCCTTGGCTAAAATGAAGGAAAGTGAGAAGGCAGAAAGGAAGGTGAGTTTCTTGTTTCTAAAGCAATGCACAGTGCATGGATGTGAATACACTCTGTTACACACTGCTGCAACACAATGTTAAAATGATTGCTTGGAAGAGACTGTGCAAACTAATCTTGTGGTGAATATGGACCTAAAGTTCCTTTACTAACCTGTTAGTGATATTGTTCCCTGGCTTTTCTGTATGGCTCTAAGATTCTGTGAATCGTTTGGGTTGGAAAGGACCTTAAAGCTGATCCAGTGTCACCCCTGCCATGGGCAAGCACACCTTCCACTATCCCAGGCTGCTTCAAGCCCCATTCAAGCTAGCCTTGCACACTTCCAGGGATCCAGGGGCAGCCACATCTGCTCTGAACAATGTAATTTATCTGTTTCACTGCAGCTCAATTCACAAAAATGTCTGCAGACCCCAAAGGGAACTGGATTGCAGCCGATGGCATTTACAGAGGGTATTTCCCTTTCACTATTCTCCTTGCTTTCTGTTTCCAACCCTGTGCCCTGGATAGCAAAACCCAAGTGGCCATGGTGAAGCAGGGGCTGAAGTTTCCTTACACAAGCTCCAAGTTGTCCATGTAGTTACAAACAACCCACAACCCGAAGTAAATAGGTGGGATGATGTGTGACTCATCAGGTGCATCACAGCCTCTTTCCCTTCTGCCCCTCAGCAACATTTCCTTAACCCTCACTCCTGCTGCCTTGGTGTTTGCTCACTCAAACGAAAACTGAAAGAGGAGTCAAGGCTCTAAAGTTTTGGTGTCACACAAAGGCTTTTTCTTCTCTTATGTGGCAGCACGGCATGATTTCATTTGCTGGGAGATTATTTCCATAGCAGCATTGCTGATTGATTGCAGGGCTGCTGGAAAGGGCTGCTGGAAATGAGGATCATTGAAATGCAAAAATTAGTGATACTCTATTAGGTAAAAATAAGCCATATTTTAAATCCCCCTGTTAGAATAGCTTTTGTCCCAGCAACTAGGCTAAAAGCAGCTACATCTAATGGACCTAAAGTATTCCATTTGCAATCACTCCTGCAGAGAGCAAATCCATCCTTGAAGGCTCCGTGTCAGAGGAAATGGAGTTACACTGAGCCCCTCTGTGCTCAGGCAGAGGCAGCTCGGGGTGGGTGGGTTGGGTGTGGTACCTGTGGTAATTTATCGTTCCATTGACACATCTTTCACCTCCATTGCTCACTTGGTTTTTCTCCAGCCCTCTATGATCCCTCATGGGGAGCAGGACACGTCCAAACTGTCCAGCTGGGGCTCACTCTGCATACAAACACATCTTGGTATTTGTGACAAATCCCTTCCAAAAGGGGCTTTCTGCCTTTCTCCTGTCCTTGGGGCAGCCCAGCTCCAGCCTGGCCTCTCTGCTGCTTCTGTCCCCTGCAGCACCAGGCTCTGTCCCCAGTGCCACCAGTGCTGATGTTCCTGCTCCTCTGGGGCTCTCTGAGATCTCGGACAGATTCTTTCCTCCTCACCACATGTTTTGTGTCAGCTCTCTTGGTTCAGGGCAGCCCTTGGGGTGCTGTTACTGCGAGGGAGATGAGCCATGCTCAGGACAGGCTGTCTGCTGGCCAAGCCCCATGGCATAGCACTTCAGCTGCCCCCAGCTTATCACTGCTCCTCCTGCTTCCCTTTCCGACAGCTTCTGTCCCCACACCTCCCCCTGCAAGATAGAGCCTTCCTGGAATGTGTTCAATGCTTGGAATGGCAAAAGCATCTTCATCTGTGTCTGAGATCTCCTTGGAGTCACTGGGCACTTCAGGCTGGAGGGGACCTCTGGAGCTCTTCAGCTTCATGTCCAGTTCCAGAAAGGTTCAGCTGTAAGATCAGGGAGGTGCCTCAGGGCTTTTTGCAGCCAGGTTTTGAGAATATCCACTTGCAGGCAAACAGAGAACAGCAGTACTGCTGCCTGAGGGCTTGGTGTTGAGCTGGATGGAAATGGGATGTAGAAATGGTGCACAAATGCTGTAGAGATGTAGAAGTGGTGTCCAAAGCCCTACTGCTCACTTGTACTGTGGGAATCTCCCAGCTAACTGGGTTCCTGGGCTTCTCAGAAGGACCTTCCAACCCTGCCCCGGCACCTCTGATGCACAGCAATAAATCCATTGGCACAGACAGCCAGGTTCCCTTTGTGAATTTGAGGCTGGCGTTCCTTTCTGTGTCTGTCTTGTCTCTCTTCATCTCCTATCTTCACATCTGGTTTCCTCCTTCTGTTTCCAAGGCCCGAGAGGAAGAGGTGAGGAAGAAGTTCCGGCCCATAGAGCAGCTGAAGGAGGAGTTTGAAAAGCTGAACATGAAGATAGAAACAGATTATGAAATTATGGTTACATTAATCAGCAAATTCAACAGCTCTGCCTCCACACTGGATGAGAAAGTCGCGGCGCTTTACGATCTCGAATATTATGTTCACCAGGTAACAAGAATGCCTCAGTAACTGCAGTGTAAAATCCAGGGGATACGGTGTCATAAACGGGGCTTTATTTTTCTTATCGGTATCAGGTAATACAAATTGCTTAATTACCATAATCCTGGGACAATAACAGACAGCAGAAGACTAGTGCAGGCTTATTTTATATCCAGGTTGGAATTAATTGTCGCTTGTGCCAGGAGCCAGCAGTATCCTAGTGGCTGCCTGATTTGTTGTCTGTTCTCAGGCTGGTTTTCTTATCCTCTCTTTTTCCTCTTTTATCTCCTTAATGTTACAAAATGGGGTTTTAGCTGCCATTTTTGGGTAAGTAGAGTGGTGGCTGCTAAGAAAATAATTATTTTCTCTCTGCTTCCATGGAAAGCTGCCGTGGTTGATGGTAGGTGCCCTTATATCAGTTCACAGAGAATGTCTTTGTACCAGGGAAGGCGACAGCCACCCAAAACCCCCTATTTTGTCTTGGTGTGAGTAAGCAGTGGCAAGCAGAGCCTTGCCGTGCTAATTAGCTCTGTGTGAGGGTGAACATATTTCCTGGCATCTCACTTCCTCGGGTTTGTGCTCACACTTTCCCCCCCTCCCTCTGATCTCTCTTGCTCTGCTTTCAGCTCACACATTCTTTCCTCCCCTTGGATGCAGCTGCAGGCACAGAGCTGTGCTCCCCTGGGCTTGGTGCCTGCCTAGGTGCCACCCCTGGGAGGGTGTCTGTGCATCCAGCCTCTACTCTGCTGTGTGGGAGGGAACTTGACTTCTCCCTCCCCAATGACTGGGAGAGTCTGGAGTGCACTGGGAGAATTTCCAGTGGCAGTTTGTCATTTCAGAGGGTGAATGGGACAACTCTTGCTTGGGAGATGCCAGTGCAAGCCCTTTCACTGGAACAGCACTTGTTGAACCAAATGTGGTATTTTGGGGGCAGGTAGCTGAAGTGTTGCTGCTATGGGAGAGGAAGTCCATGTGCCAGCTGATAGAAGTGTTATTTCCAGGGCTCTTTGTCTTGAATTTCCACTCTGAATTGCTGTTGTGGGCATGCAGAGGCTTCCTTGCTGTTTGTTCTCCCTGCTTTTGTGTCACTGACGGCATCTGTGTGACTCAGAGAATAACTGTGAACAATGGGCACCCAAAGAGCTTCATATTTGTACTCAGGGCTAATTAAGGGTGCCAGAGCATCAGGCCATTGTGCTAAAAAGCAACCCCCAAACGCCCTGGGATGCCTTGGATTCCAGCATAGAGGTCTGGACTATTCCAGCAGAAAATCCCTGCAGCACAGGATGGGGCAAACGATTTCAGAATGGCAGAGGAGCAGGGACTGGAGCATCAAAGGAAAGCACATGCAGCATCAAAGGGGTCAGAGAGGGGGAATGGCAGGAGGCTGGCGGGAGCACAGGGGCTCCTTTGTGCGCCGATCACAGCGCTGCTCTGTGCCCGCACTGTCGGGGCAGATGGCTGGGCAGCACCTTCTCGTCAGGCAGGAAGCTGATAAGAAATATGACTTGTCTCTAAGCCAGCATGGCTTTTCCTCCTCTTTCTTCTTCCAGTCAGTTGAATGTGTCCAGAGCATTATCTCTGCTTGGGACTGACTTTAGCAGCACTGGCTTAATGTAATTACTGAACAGCAGCCAAAGGACGCTTGTGCCGCATAACCCTGGAAGGGCTGAACTGTCAGGACTCCTCTGCAGCGAGTCACAGCTCTGCTGTGGGAGCAGGGGATCCTTGCAGGTGTGGGTGGCCCAGGCCTCGTGTGGGGCCGCTTTGCTAGTCCCACCTTCCCCAGCCTCCATCAGAGCAGTACTGTGCCGTGGCTTTTCAGAACTGTTCAGCTCCCAGCCATCCTGCTGCTGCCTCCGGGGCACGGGATGCCCTGTGGAGTGGAAAATGCCATGCCCTGGAGGGCGTGCAAGCAAAGGCTGCTCCCTGCTTTGTGCCATGGTCACGAATACCCCAGAGCAGTGGGGTGTGGGGCAGCTCGTGCCTCGGAGCGCTGTGGGAGCCATGGCCAGTGCCCAGCCCGGGGAGATGCTCTCTCCTGCCTTTGAAGAGTCAGCCCAAGGGCTCTGCGTTTGCTCAGCTTTTGGTTGCCAGCTCTGGTTTGCTTCTCCTCAGCCACGATTCATCTTGGCATGTTCGGTAGCCCGTCTTGGAGAAAGAGTAGGAGGGTTTGGCTTGCTCAGTTATCTGTAATGCATAAAACCCAAATGCAAATGTGAAGAGGGCAGAGCGTAACTCATAAACAGCATTCACAGTGCTTGCACAGCAGTGTGTGGAGCCAAGACCCATTCTCAGGCATTGCAGGCTCTTTCTCTCAATTATTTACTCTGCTTATCTTCCTCTCTCCTCTCTCCTCTCTTCTGACATGCTACACCATCTCTCTCTGCTAATTTCCCCTCCATCGTGTGCAGTTGACATGCTGCTTTCCCTCACTCTTGTTTTCTAACATTTTCTCTCTCACCTTCCCTCCCTATTTTCTTTCTCCTCCTATTCAAACCTGCTCCCTGAATAACTGCTGTCATATTTGCTCTTCTCCCATCCCTCCCCTCGCCTGCTTTGCCTGTGTACTTTACTCAAGAGCTCTTTTGATCTTTGGTTTTTCTTCTGTGCCGATTTCAGTGGACTGAAGCGAGGTAGGAGCTGCTGCCTCACAGCATCCACTGCTCCCCAGAGAGGTTAATACCTTCAAGTTGTTAAGTTTGGGGATTTTGTTAGTTTTAGAACTGGGAGTGAGGGAAGGAGCTCTCACGACAGACTCTGGTTAAAAAAGATAAACACATCTTCAGAATAAGCTTTACAGCACAATTTATATTCTGCTGTTGTGGTGTCCCACTGACGCTGGGGCAGCATGAAGAATTCTGGTGCTGCTGAGGTTACAGCACACCAGGTGCTGGATTCAAATTCCTGTCTGCTCATACATTCCCTCTCGTGCAGAAGTCATCGTCCGATTCCAGCACAAAACCAGTTTTTACAGAGGCTGAGTAATAAAAGGACACACTGGCAGCTGAAATTGGGTTGCTGCATAGATTTCTTTGTAGATAAAGATGGGTCTGCAGAAAAGTAAGAGATCTGGCAGGCCTGGTTTATAGGGACAGTTAAAAGAACAGCATCTGAAAGGATACAGAAGCTGCTGCAAATCCTGAATCAGCCCCAGCAGACCTGCAGAGAGCAGCTTTGCAGAGGGACAGGTGGGCATTGTCCCATTGGGGAGCAGAGATGAGCTGGAGCTCCCCAGGTCCTGCTTTAGTTGGTAGCTACAGATCCATAGGACACAAAGCTTCTTCCTTCTCCTGGGTACCTGAAATATGACTTAGGGCCAATTTTGATGAAGGTACATGGTTGAGATAAATATAAGACTGAGCATGAAGTCATTGACTAGAAGAGTGTCCCACATGCCCTGCATGGCTTGTGGTGTTTGTCCTGTCCCAGCCCATCAGGGGGTCGGCTTGCCCTGCTGACAACTCATTTTTATATTCTGTTTCCATCTGCCAACGATTGCTGTTGTCTCCCTGTCTTTCAGGGAGGAGAAATGTCGAATTTCTAAGCCTGAGTTTTCTGTGCAGGCAGTTCTGAGCATTCATCAGATCCCCTTTTAAACTGAAAAAAAAAATCATTGAATACCAAAATGCATTGATTTGACTTTGGACTGAATTTTGTACTTGAAGTAGTTTGTGCTGTTTCTCTAAATTTTGCCTGTGAGCACTCAGAACCTTTTCTGATCTCCTCTCCAAGAACAGATGCCTGCTGGGACTGTGCCTGGCTAGCCCCTGATCCACTTAGAGCCAGAGGCTGATGAATCCCCACTAATGTGTAAACTTTTCCCTACTGGCAGTTAATCCATTATTGTTTGCTTAGAAAAGTCATTGTGGAGCTGCTCCCTGGAGGAGTTCCTGGCTGACCCCTCCAAGCAGGGACTGTTTTTTTCTTTCCTTGTCCATGGGAAGTTGTTGATGGAACTCATGGAGAACTCCTAGAACTACCCATGCTCCTCACTCCAATGCCCTCTGTGCACCCTGTTGGTGCTGACAGGCTCCTAAACATCCCTGACTCCTGGTGCTACAATTACAGCATCAATTAATTAACTGCATTGGCAGAACATGCAATTCCCTGGGTCCCCAGTAAAAGCCTTCTCAGGGGAGAGCAAAGAGCTGTAGTTTTTTGACATCAGCCAACGAATCGAGTTTTTGACACCACCTGAATTACCAAAATATGTGTCAAGAGCAGTTTTGATAACTATAATCAAAGTATTTGAGTTTCCAGCGATGCCTTCTGAGTGTGACAATGTCCTCCCATGAGGACACTGTGCCTATGCAGCCGTGACATTGCTGCTCGTGGGCAGGGCTGTGCCAAGCTCAGCCACAGCCATTCCCTCCGAATTTTTAATTCCTTTTAAAACTCCTTGCTGGTCAGAGCAGGAGGGAAGGGATGCTGTGAGTGTGAAGGGAGGTGTTCTCCAAGAGCTGGGGGTTTGTGCTGATGAAAGCTGCTCTCTACCAGGTGGACAATGCCAAGGATTTCCTGTCCATGGGTGGGCTCCAGCTGGTGATTGAGGGGCTGAACAGCAGTGAGGCCTCGCTGAAGGAACATGCTGCCTTCGTCCTGGGAGCTGCTCTCTCCAGGTGAGACCTGCCCTGTCCAGGTGAGACCTACCCTCAGCTGTGTTCTGTGCCTCTCTTCATCTCCCTTGGTTTATTTCTGATAGCAGAAACTGAGAGCTGTGTTGTGACGCACCACAAAATTGTCTTCTCCCCTGCCTAGCCCTTGCAACACCCATTACCCCTTCTCCTCAACCTTGCTCATTGGACATATCCAGAAGTAATGTGGTGTCAAATCTATGATTGTTTCTTGATTTCTCTGGGCTCCCTGTTTGTACAAAGTCCAAGGGGGGAATAATTCTCCTTCTTTCCCCTTGATAGCCCTCTCTGGGGGAAGATGTGTTGGAGGGTACAGTTACAAGCACTCCAGTGAGCACCTTTGTCCTTGCTCCTGGGCTGCTTCAGGATGGCAAGGTGCTGATTTGAGCAGCTCTTGTGGTCTTTAGAGAGGGCTTTGGGCCCCATGGACATGCGCCTCTGACATCAAAGGGATGTTGATTAGATTTGGGGTCAGGAATAAGGGTCAGTAGCCAGAATCCAGAGGAGACTGCCCTGCAGGATGTTTGAGGTTCAGGGGAAGGAGCATGCTCTGCCTTATGCTGGGGCATCATGTGTAGTGCTGCAGGAGGTATCCTGTGGACTCCATGGGTTTTCTTGGTGCCCCCTTTTTGATTTATGGGTTTTGGGGCTTTGCAGGGGGTGTGTTGCACATTCAGAGGTGCAGAGGCTTTAGAAATTCATTGGATGGACTCAAACTTCAGGATCAGAAGTGCAGAGTGAAAATTGAAGGTCAGAACTGTTTTATCTGCATATTTCTACACCTAAAAATATAGTCACCTTCTCCAGCATCATAAATTATTTATGGCTTAGTCTAACACATGGTCCACAGACCTACATTTACTTGGCAATCTCGTATGCAATGCAGTTGGCCCTCAGTGTGTGTGCAGTGATGGGGCCTCGTGGACAGGAGCAGGTACCCAGATATATACCAGGAAAGAATCCAGCTTCTAGTCTGAAACAGAGCCTGACTTAGTGATGACAGGCAGATACATCAGAAACAAGACCTGCTCTTCATATTCTGGTGTATCTCAATCTTTGAAACAATACTGGAGTGGTTAGCTCAGGTTCTTTATGTAGACTCTTTATACATACAGAGAAGATTGTGCAGAGGGTCTGGAAGCATTTGCAGGTAAGTTGTGAAATGACAGGGGCTGTTAAAGAGCTTCTTTCCAGATGTACCTGCCATGACATGGTCAAGACTCCAAAAATTCATTGTCTCATGGTACCTGACAGTGTGGCAGTGTCCACGAAAGTCGCACTTTTGTGTAGTATTTCTCACTCAAGTGCAAAAATCTTCTTTGGAGAGAACCTCTCATCTGATATGACAACATTAAATTGCTGCTTTGCAAACTTGTGGACCTTTCTTCTTTGAAGGACATTCTGGCAGATGGTAATTTGGAGTGGTTTGGATGATACATTGTCTGAGAGCTCTGCTCCAAAATGTGAGGGATATTATGCCTTGGTTTGAGTTTGCTTTTTCTCCCCTTGCTGTGCTTAAGCTTTCTCAGTAGACACCTACATGCCAACTTGTCTGCTGTGTGCTCACTGCTTAATTCGTTTGTTCATACATTTTCTCAGCTTACTCCATGCTCTAGTTAAACTGTTGGGGGCATTTCAGGTACTTCACACAGCATTTTGTGTTTTTCTGAGGGCTTGTTTTTATTACCTTCCCTCATGGTTGTTCCTGGGAGCCTTAGAGAGGTGGTAGGGCTTTCCAGTAAATTCCCAGATGTGTCACAGCTCGCTGGGCTGCAGGGGCATGATCTGCTCTGTGCTTCTGTGCCTGAGGTTGGTGTTAGATCCTGTGCTGGATGCTGAGCCTGGGAAGAGTCAATGGTCTGCTGCTCACCAAATGGGTCTGTGGCCACCTCCCAGGTCTCTTCAGCCAGGCTGGCTCAGGCCAATGCTTTCAAGCCAGGCAAACATTCCCAGAGGGAAATCAGGGCATGATGAAAGCAGCTCCAGAGCCTGGCACAGGAGGTCAGTAACTCCTGGCATGGCTCAGTCTGGAAGAGGGAGTTTGGCATTGTCTGTAAACAAGTGTTTAACACAGGAGGAAACCACTGGATACAGAGCGACTCCAGACTGGGTCACATCCAGAACTTTTCAGCTCTCAGAAATACCCAGATCTCCTCCAGATTTGCATTGTCCTTAACTCTGCTCAGGTAGTGAAGCAGGTAAGGGATGGAACAAGCAGCTGCAGCACCCAGGTCTTGCCTGCACATGGTCCTGCCAGGACCTGGCTCAGAGCTCTGGCTGTGCTGGAGGCCCTTTGGAATAAAAGAGTTTTCCAGGGGATCAGCATCTTGAGCCAACAGGCCAGGGGGCTGACCAAGACTTAGATCAGCAAAGGCAGGAGGAGGAGAAGGCACAACAGGGCCATCTCAGAACTTCTCCTTCCTGATGTTGCTCCTATTTATTTGGCTTAAAGCAGACTTGAAAAGCAGCCATAGCACAGCATGACTGGGACCTTGGGGCACAGGGTCCCAGGTCCAGCTGCCAGGGTCTGACCTACTGACATCCATCTGCCTCTCTGAGCCTCTGCCACAGGAGAGACAGATTTCTTCACCTGACAGGGAGGAAATCAAGGTTTCATCTCATGTTTCTCTTATATGTCCTTCACTTCAGGCATTTGGGTTTTGATTGCTGAGTCTGTGACCAAATCAAACATTGTTCCATCTGGTGGAGTTCTCTGAGCAGTGCCCTTATTGCAAGTCTAAAACCTCATCACACTCTTACTGTTTTTAAGCCTTTAACAAAATGTTTTTCCATTCAGCAGTTTGCAAAAGTAAACTTCATTTGAACAATCCTCAAGTGCTCTGATTGCAAATAAAAGTTAAATGCACTAACAAAAATAATTGCTAGGCATGTGGGGTTGTACATTTAGGTATCCATAATTCACTAACAGTATATGCCAATACACAGCATTATCTGGATTTCCAGTGATTGCATTAGCATAAAAGCATGTTAAAATTTATCCTGTGGTACTAACATTTAAATATATATAAGTATGAAATATTAAGATCCAGCATTTTGGAGGCAAGTGAAACTACTGTCTGTAAAATGTTTCTGTATATTTTGAAGGTACTCCAGTATCTTCGCATGACAATCAGCATTCGCACCATTGGGTCCAAACATTACAAAAATGTCAATGTTTTATGCAAAGAGGAGCTATATTAAGCTAAAAAAGATTGCTGATGAGAGAAGTGTCTTCTGATGTCCTCTGAGCTATTTACAGGCAGCATCTCCCTTTGTTCATGGCACAGCCAGGCCTCTATGCAATCTGTATCTCCATGTTTCACAAGACTGGAAATGTTAGCCAGAAAGGATTATGCATGTGATTAAAACCTCCATTTTTGAAAACTTTACCTACAGGAAACGTTTTTCCACACCAATAATTTGAACATTTTAGTATTTTGTAATAAAAGGATTTTTGTAATCCGTTTAGAAGGGGAATAGTAATTTATGTTGAATGCCTTCTTGAAGCTTTATCCCATACACTCCCCGTGCACTTAGGGATGAGTTGGAGGGGAGGATGGAGAGAAGTTAAGCTGCAGGACCTTCAAGGCAAAGGGAAGCAGTTTGTATTTCATGAGGACAAGGCAGAAGGCTCAGAAGGTGAGATTTTTGTCCTGGCCAGAGTAGGGAACTGGGAGGGCAGCCACGTGTGCAGCTGCAGTGAGAGACTCGTGGCATTTTGGCCAGACCTTTAGAAACCCACCCCATGGGGTGTGCAGGGACAAGAATGTTCCACTGATGGTCTGAGCTGACATTTGCCATGTGTCCTAGAAGGGCACAGGACAGTCCCAGCACAGCTTCTGCCCACAAGCCCAGCACTGCTGGGCTCTCATTGTTCCCTTTTGGCCCTGAGTGCTAAAATAATGCCACAGGACTTGGTAAAGGCTCAGGAGTAAACTTATCACTGGCGATAACAGAAGCATGATCCTGTAGCAACACACAAGTTTTCCATGGATTGTCTTAGCTGTTTCCCAGAGATTAAACTCCTTAAAGGATGACCATGTACATCCTGAATATCCCATTCACCATTATTTGTGTTACCCGTTCTGAGGCTTGTTCAGAGCTTGCCCCACATTGGTAAAGCCAAGAGAGGCACAAAACATGTGTTTACTTCTCAAGAGAAGCCTCAGAGAAGCTCCCTGAGGGATGGGCTCCATTTCCTTCTGCTGTGCTGGGGTATCCAACAGAGCTCAGCATTGTGGGGTCCACCTGGTTTTGGTTCTGCATCTCCATTGTCTTTTCTGAGGGAAGAGGGATGTAAGAATGATGTCTCCTTGCTCTGTCCATCAGTCCCTTGTGGTGTCCATCCTCCCAGAGCACAAGACTTCCCTGCTCTGTTGGAGAAGGCTCCTCCAGGATGCCTTAAATTCCACCAGATTTAAGGGGTTTGAGTTAGGTCCAGCTGTGCACTGAAACTGGTTGGTGCTCACTGGTGTTAAATAACACAGAGGCCCAAGCAATAAACCCGGGAAAAGTAAAATTAAAGACCTTGCTTCGATGCTGTCTTGTAAGGACATAAGATTTTCTGTGCAGAGAAATAAATCTGGTTAGCTTAACAAGCACTGTCCCTACCCATTTATTTCCAATCCATCTTCATCCCTTCCTCCTCCAGCTTCTCCTTTTACATCCTGCAGTATTTGCCCATGTCTTTATCCGCTTTCCCTGATTTTTTCAGTGGCCCTGTTTGCCCACACCATGTGTTTGCCATCTCCCAGTTGCAGCAATTCCAGCTCCACTTCTTGACTGCTTATAATCTCTTGCTTTGTAGATTGTTTCCTCTATTTTTATTCGAACTCCTGACTTGTGTGAAGTTATCAGCCTCACTGCACTTAATTTCAAATTAATTTGATTGGGTCACCTCAATTTTTTTTCTGTAATGATAATGAACTCAACCTATTTAGCCTTTCCCCATTATGAATAACCTTAACAAAAACTGCAGTGCAGTATAAATGGATGTTTCATCATTGTGGTTAATTACACAGAAGAATAAATCCCTAAACATTTTTCAGCCTCTGAAATCTAACAAGGAAGTGTAATTAACAATTAAAGAGTAAACTGCCATCCTTGTGCTCTCAGGAAGACAAGGAGGGAAAAGTCTAGAATCCAAGGTTTGCTGCTGGGTTTTTGGGGAGAAATGTTTGGGGCAATGCTGATGGCTGGAAGTGGCAGAGGGTGAGGTCAGATCCTTGTCTCATGCCAGGTGTGTTTCCCCCAGATGCCTGTGTCTGCTGGAGAGTGAACAAGGTGGGATGGACATCTTGGCCTCAGCCCGAGGGACTGGGCTTAGGCTGAGGATGTTGTCCTTTCTGTAGAACATGGGAATTCTGGAGTGAGTTCTCTGGGATGGGCTGGTGCTGTGAGAGAGGACACAGAGGTCAAGGAGTGGGGATGAAATGGGAATTTGGCCTCACACCCCACATGGGCAGTGAGCTCCCACACATTCCCCCAGCACTGGGCTCCACTGGCTTCTCCCAGTTACCTGGGGCTCAGGCAGGTGGCCTTGTCCTCCTGAGTCCTTCACATAGCAGTGGGTGCTCCCAGAGCCTGCAGGGCCTCCTCAGTCCACAGCTGCTGGTGTTCTAAAAGCTGTGGGAGGTGTCCTGCCCCACAAACACAGCCCCACAGAACAGCCAGTGCTGCCCAGGGCCATGACAGGCGTGGGGAGCACCAGGAAGCTGCTCCAGCAGAGCTTCAGCAGGGAGGGAAAGACTCATCACAGCCAGCTCATGCATTATATAAAACATGTTGTTTCTGTCTCATCGTGTTTAGTAAATGCTCCCTGCTGAAGCCTTTGAGTTATTGTGGTGGTTTCCATTTAAAATACATGTTCAGGCTGGTTACCTAATCACTTTCTGCCAAAAAAAACCAGCCTGAACTTGCTGTTTCCCAGTGCAGACGTGGTTCTGTAGCTGGACACAACATGTATTCCTCTGTCTCTTCAGCCACTATTTATTCATCCTTCTTGCTCTCTACAATTTCCTGGCAGGAGGGTGGAGCCAGGCAGGGGTTGGTCTCTTCCCATAAGTAGCAAGCAATAGGACATGAGAAAACAGCCTAAGGTTCTGCCAGGGGAGGTTTAGATTAGGGAGATTTTTTTTCACTGAAAGGGTTGTGAAGTACTGGAGCAACCCTGAAGGGGTTGAAAAGCTGTGCAGATTTGGCACTCAGGGCCATGGTTTAGCAGTGAACAAGGTAGTGTGAGATTAATGGTTGGCCTTGATGATCTTGGATGTCTTTTCCAGTCTAAATGATTCTGTGATCCTATGTTTTCTGTTTATCCTTTTTACTACAGCCTGTACACTCTGCTAATGGCTTCACAGGCTTCAGAGATTTTCCTCCCTAGCCACCTACATTATTTTCCTGACCTGCTGTGACTTTCCCAGGTCTTGGCATGTTCACTGCATTCCCTCCAAGCAACAGGTGTAAAACACTCATCAAGAGGAGGCATCTGCATATGATTTTTGCTCAGGGTGTGCAGGAGGCTGTGGCAGCCCATTGTGGTGTGTTTCAGAAGGGAGCTTGGCAAAGTGCATTGAGTAGAAGGAAGAAGTGAAGAATGGGAGACTGTGAGATGAACAACATGAGTGGGAAGTGCAGGATCCAGCCTCAGTGAGGACCTGCTCCCAGCAGGGTTTGGGGTGGACAGCACTGACCCTTATGATTGCAGCCATTGTCTGAGCCCCTATGGGAGGATGCAGATCCCATCTCTTCCTCTGCAGGTCCTGCTGTCTGCACCCTCCTACCCCTTCCTGATGGTGGCTTTTGTTGGATTTCATTGCCAGCTGGCAGAACTGGGCTGTCAGAGGGATGCTGGGGGGCTGCCCTTGCCTCTTGTGGCCTCTCTTCTGGATTTAGCCATATTTTTCCCCCGCTCCTCTCCTTGTGCTGAGGAGAGGGCAGCAGAGCTTTCACAGGAGGCAAAATAACACAAACCAGCAACTGCAGGCTCCCATGGCATCCAAGAATGGCCTTTGGCTGTCCTGACTGAAGAGAGATCAACCTCGTTTCCAGGTGGGCATCTTCTAGCCTACCTGTTCCCTTAATACAGTGCTTTGATAAGTTTTCCCTCATTTATTAATGTGCTTAAAGATTCATTGAAACAGATGATTATTCATCCATGCAGACAGTTCCTCAGGCCTTCCACCAGATTGCTGCCAACCTCAGCTGCTTCGAGGCTCTCCAAGTGTTTGCACTGGATGATGAGAGAAAACAACAGCCTACCGTAAATTATCTCTTTCTGAAGAAACTCCTCATCACTGTTAACTACTTGCTCTTCCCTCAAGTGCTGACATTCTGTGTCTTCTGAGCTGGGTTTTGATGTCCCTTTATTTTAGAAGATCTTCTTTCTGCTTGAAAGGAGATGTCCAGCAGAGGCCCTTGGAGCAGCCTGGTGTGTTTTGGGAGAGGATGACTCCCTGCTTGGCTGCCTGAGCAGCCATGCAACCCTCTGAGCCCTGATGCTCAGGGCAGCTGTCTGTTGCCACTTGATGTCCCCAGGGAGCTGGGCCAGTGGCAGTCCCTCCCTGAGGGCAGCTGAGGGTCCCCACACGAGCTGGAGAAGGACTCTTGCAGCCACTTCCCACCGAGGCTCGGCTCCTCAATGCCACTGTGGGAGCCCTGAATAGATTTGAAAACTAATTTGCTGCTCAGAGCATCAATAGATGTACGTCCCTTGTCCTTTCTGCTGCATTTAATGAGTTTCCAAGGTACTGCAGCCAGTTCCAGGAGGCTGCCATCAAAGGATCTTGGCTTCCATCAGAATCCTCATGCCCCTCAGCGCTCTGCACTTCTCACGTCTCACGTCTCTTATGAATTCAACGTGGAGTACATCGTATAATTTCTTGCAAACATCCTTTCCAGCCTGTCTCTCCTTTTTTCCTGAATGCCTTGAACAGAGGGGATGGGAGAGAGGAAGGGCTCTTCCTGTGGTGCAGTGGTGTTAGCTGGAGCCCGAAATGTGGGTCATGCTAAACGTCCTGTCACTGCTGCTCTCCACAGTCATGACTCCCTCAGTTATTCCCTCCCAGTGCTCACCATAACCGTTCCCTTCTGTTAATCATCCTGAAGCTGGCTTTGGGCGTGCCAGCCTCAGCTGTCACCATGTGCGACAACACCTCCATGTGGGTGAGGAGGGAGGGGAGGCCTGGTGCTGCCAGGGGACAACGGGCACAGCCCTGCAGTGGCAGTTCCAAGGATAAAGTCATTAATCCTTAGCTGTATCTGCTGAGATCAATAATTAGGGCTGTTGTTTTGTATAACCCCCCCAGATCAACATGGGAGTTGCCTTATTGAAGTGGACGTGCAGGCCTGGCTGGCTGGAAAGGCCCCGTGGGGGGATTGCAGAGGAGGGAACACAAAACCCAGGTGCTAACAGTGTGCTGACATGTAAATGAGGCTTCCCGAAGCCTTGAGCAGCTCAAACCTGCCATACACGATAAACCACAAGGGTTCTTGGGTTTCCTCTATTTCTGTCACTGCAACAGGGAGGGTTGGAGAGGGTTTCTGGGTGCTGGTCCATGCCTGGTGCAGCAGGGTGGCTGCTGCCAGCATCCCTCTGCTTGGAGGCTGCACATGGGAGCCTGTGTGAGCTCCTCTGCATGTTCCTCCTCTCCTTCTGGAAGCAGGTTGTGTTATATTTCCATACGTACTTTGTCATAAAAGCCCCTAAATATGATTTTAGTTTGTTTGCATGTCTTCCAATGAGCAGGAGCTCACCTGACTTGTTTTCCAAATTAATACCCCGCTCCTTTTACTTAACAAGGTGTTTTTCTAAGCTGAGAACAGTAATGACTCTGAGATTTCTTTTTAAAAAAATGCATTTTCTTCTCAGGTACTTCATATTGAAATCTGCCTTAATTTCAGTTCAGCTAGTGTGTGAAAACACACGGTGTGGCATTATTAGTCCCTGAAGGAATAAAGACAGATGGAGCCCAAAATGGAATTGGCTTTATGATTAATTGAAACCTTCAAGAGCAGTGGAGTCAGGGCTTGGTCCCACCCTGGCAGCACCTGGGGATCAATTCGGTTGGCATGAAGAGCTCAGGGGGAGACATACAGATGTCACCTGGCAGAGCCAGCCCCAAGCTGTCCCCTCCTGATGGGACCTGTGGCTGGAGGAAGGCAGAGTGGCCAAGGTGTTGGTTGGGGTGAGGGAGGGATGGTGGCGTGTCGAGGTCCTTGTGTGGGTGATGTACTTGGGCAATGAGCTGCTTGAGCAGCTTCTGCCCTGAGCCTCCTGCAGATGGGCACAATGATTCCCCTGTCCCTGCACAGAGAGCTGAGCAGGGAGTAGGGGAATGTTTTTGAGGCACGCTCCAAAAAACTTGGGAATGTGGAGGTGTGAGAATGGCATAGGGTTTTGGGCTCTGCTCTGGGTTCCTGCTCCATGTGTGACCTGCACAGTTCCCTCAGGTTTCCCATCCTTACCTGTGAGAGGGAAGGGAATAATGAAGAAACACAAGATGGTCTTATGTGTGGTGGCTTCAGCATTAGTGAATATTTCTGGGGTCTGTAGCCACTGACATTGACAACATTTTCTGCTGGATAGGAGGAGGGAAAGGTGTTGCAGAAGGGGAAGTTCTCCATCATGTTTTGGGAGCCAGTCCTCCCTGTGCAAACTGGCTTTACTGCTCATGGTGGTGCTTTCATTATCAGCAAGTCCTGAGCAGCTCTGGAGCTGGGGAGATGCAGCAAATGAAGGCAGAGTTGCTTTGCAAAGGCAAATTGAGATCTGTTCTGGAGCTATGTCAGCACTTCTGTTTGGAGAGGCCATGAAGAGGATGGTCAAGGGCAGTGGTGGCAGCCCTAGTGGATTCCCAGATTCCCACCTGGTGCTCACTGCTGGTCTGGCCTCTGTGTAGAGGCTATGCTGCCATGGCCCACGTGCCAAAGAGAGGCCTGTGGGTGCCTCCCCCTGAGGCAGCTGAATGGGGCTGAGTGTTGACAATAATTTACGGAAGGATTTGGTATGGGAAGTTGAAATTGGCTGTGGAGATGATGGTTTAAGATATGGACATGGCCGGGGGCCCATGGCTATGTCTGCTCAGCAGGTGTGTGTGCACTGAACTGGTCTTGCTGGGGCAATCTGGATAACAAATGGCATCCACGGGTCCCTCAGCTAGGGAGCAGGTACAGGGGACGTCTCCCAGATGCAGCCAGGAGAGTCTTTTCACAGGCACCAGCACCCCTTCCTGTGGTGTGGTAGCAGCCCTCCCAGTTAAGAAGGTGATTGGGACCTTGCTAATTGTCCTTATGAGTGGGAGCACTGCTGGAAGTGAGCTGATCCTGCAGATCTGTGGGGAGCTGAGCTAACTCCTGGGACATCATATCCAGTACTTCACCAAACATCCAGTGTTCACTCACTCCAACAAGTGCAGTTTGATTTTTGTTATCCCTGAGCCCCCCGAGGATGGCAGCAGGTTTGCTGAGGTGGATTTTGTACAGGGAGGAAGGTTCTGTAGCTGAGCTCTCTGCAGGAGCTGGCCACAAGTTGTAGAGAGATACTCTAAGGCTGCTGTAGATTTTCTTTTCTTTCCCTGGGGACTCTGGGGATTGCAGATCAGTGGATTGTGGATTAGCAGATCAGGAATTAGAAATGCATTTTTCATTCTTATGTTACACACTAATGAACTGACAAATTTAATTTCTTTAAATCCAGCTATTTCAGCTGGAATTGGCAAAGTTGTCTTCTGTCTCTTCTGGTACCTTGAGAATGGCTGAATCCTGATCTCTCTGGGCTCACATCATCCACATTCACTTCTTTGTCTTTAGCTTGTGGCAGTTCCAGAAGTGCAGAGTGCTCTCCAGGAAGACCCCCTCCCTTGTGGGTGGTTGCAGAGTGGAGTGGGGTGTGTGTGTGCAGGCACTGCTGGAGGCTGTGGCTCTCTGTGGCCACATCTGCCTGTGCCAGTGCAAGGAGGGGAGCTCAGCCCCAGGAAGCAGGGCTTGCATCAGCCTGGGGGCTCCAGCTTGGGTGTCTGAGTCCACTGGTGGCAGCTCAGGAGTCTCTACCAGGCAGACACCCTGTCAAACCCAGCACCGTGGCTCTGCTGAGTGCTTCCATGGCACAGCAGAGTGTTTGCCCAGCTCCAGGTGCGAGTTGTGCTTGGCTTACATCTGGAATCAAAATATCCTGAGTTTAAGGGATTCACTGGGATTATCCAGTCCAGCTCCTGTCCCTGCCCAGACCCCCCATCAATCCCCCCTGGGCATCCCTGCAGCGCTGTCCAAAGGCTCCTGGAGCTCTGGCAGCCTCGGGGCCGTGCCCATTCCCTGGGGAGCCTGGGCAGTGCCAGCACCCTCTGGGGGGAGAACCTTTCCCTGATGTCCATCCCAAAGCTCCCCCTGCAGCCGTTCCTTCCTTCCCTGAGCTCTGCCCTCAGCTCCTCTGCTGCAGCTGAACCAGCCCAGTGCCCTCAGCCGCTCCTCGGGTGGCCCCTCCAGAGCCTTCCCCAGCCCCGGCTCCTCCTCTGGACACTCTGGAACAGCTTCAGATCTCTCTGATGCTGTGGCACCCAAAACTGTCTCAGAACTCAGGGTGAGGCCATTCCAGTGCAGAACAGAGCAGGACAATCCCCTCCCTTGCCTATGAGGTGATGCTGGGCCTGATGCCCCCCAAAAAGGACAAAAGGAAAATCGAATAGATTTTTTTTGCCTTTGGACTCATTCCTGTGAACAAAGCTGAGATCTTCTGCTCTTTTGCATCCCTTGGGCAGCCCCTCCACTGTCACAGGCTGGGATTTGGGTGACACCGGTGGCTGTGCAGGCTGCAGTGGGCTCCATGTGCCTCTCCTCCAGCTGCACTGATCTCCAGGGCTGAGGTAGCACCTCCCTACCCAAACCCAGTGCCAGGGACAGCAGAGAGCAGAAAAAGGCATTTCTGTCGTTCAAAACAGCCTGCGCTGTGGGACCCCGTCGGTGGGGGAAGAGCAGATCCGTCATTACCCAGTCACTCCTCAGAGCTTTCAATGAGGACTAAACAAAACGGCCCTGGCTCTCCAGAGCAGGCTTTATTCCTGCATTCTGTGATGCTGAAAGTGGGTCTGAAAGGCGGCCGCCTCACAACGAGCCCCGCAGAGGCGTGGGCCGGCCCCCGGCGGCAGAGCCGCTCCCGCTGCGGGGCAGGAGCGCAGGCCGGGACAGCCCTCACTGCCGGACTGATGAACGGCTCTGGGGCTGTGCCGATAATATCTTGATTAACAATTAACGTGATGGAACCGGGAAATACATCTCGTTCCTCGCCCCAAGTCGACAGGTGAGGATGGATATATGTTGCCTGGTTGATTGCTGTGCCTTGTTAGAGCCTATTTAGGGTTGATTGAAAAGCAGAGGCTTTGTGTGAGGAGAGACCTCTAATCTCCTGGCAGAGCCAAGTGCGTTTCCCATCAGGAAGTGTTCCTTCTCTGCTGCTTATCTCTAACCCCGCTTTAAACCTGAGCCTGGCGGAGACCAAAAGAAAGGCAGGATCAAAACAAAAATAATTGGGATCGCTGGCTTCCGTGAGCAGTCTGAACCCGTTATTCCTACTTATCAGCTAGTTACTCCTATGTAACTCTTGCAAGAGACAATTCAGCAGTTGCAGCATCTCCTTGATGAAAAGCACTCCAATGAAATAACCATGGCAACAGTTGCTGAGGGCTGGCATGGTGAGGGACAGAGATGTGCTCTCCAAAGGACTCCAGGCCCAACTGCCTTGACAAATGGTCCTGCCAAGCATCAGGAGGTGATGTACGGAGAGCTCTGTGTGCTGCCTGTATCCTGGTGGGGTCCAAGCTGTGCTGGGCATGCAGGCTGCCCCAGTGGACCCAGTTCCAAGTCACATTTTGTTAGCCGTGGGCATCTTCCCCTCCAGGTGGAAGGGAAGCTTGTAACCTGAAAGCTGAGGGGGAAATCATGAGGACACTCAATCAGGAAAGAAAGGCCAAGGAGGGGACCTCAGGGAGGGACACCACCTGTGATCCCAAAGCCATAGAGGATTTCCCAGGGTTTGGATGCTCTGGAAAGGCTGTGTCTCTCTGCTGTTGGTGCCAGAGACTGGTATCGATAGTAAACACTTGGCATGTCCAATTTCAGAGCAGCTTCTTTTTAAACCAACTCCAAGACTGTGTTTGACGCTCTACAGGAGAGGTGACAGAGGCCACGTGGTGTTGCACGTGGAGGAGTTTGGGCATTTGTCTTGAAGAGTTGGCCCTTGGTGCATGGAGGAACCAGCAGAGCCTGGACTGAGCCTGGAGAGTTTGTGCCAAGGGTCCTTCACCCCTGGCTCATGCTCCCCCCCTGCCCAGGGGTCTTCTAAGTGCTCACTGTTAGGACCACCCATGTCCCACTGATCTCCAAATGCTCTGGTCATAATCTTGGCTGGGGAGCAGATTATTTTATGGGATGAAGGCCTCTCAAGTAGCTTTGTGGGCATGGTGATGTTTTTGTTAGACACTATTTTCTCATTGTTGTCTTCCTTAATTGGATGTTTATAAGCCTGAAAAGTAAAAGAAGGAATGTTCACCAGAAGAAAAGAGGACTGTGCTGAAAAGCAGCATTTGTACAGATTTCTGAGTAAAGGGCAGTAAGTACTCCACCTCTGCTTAATAATAATAATAATAGGCAGACTAAGTATCTCTAAAAATATAAAATAACATGGGCCTATTTGGAATAGTCAACATCCTTATCAGCTTGCTGTCATCTCTGCAAACAAGTTTTGCTAGAAATTCTGGGCATGATTTTCAATGGCTCAGAGCAGCTGTAGCTTCTTTGACTTCAGTGAAAAGTCTGAGTGCTTGGCACGGTGGCAAACCAAGCCTCTTCCTTTCTGCTTCAAATTGGGGCTTGATTCTAAGTGAGATGAATTTTCTCCTCCTGATAATTCTGTGCATCTGAAGTGATTACAGCTCCGCGTGAGTGCTCTTTTAGGAGATTTCAATGCAGCATTTTCTTCCGTCTTAAAAAGGTTCCTTCAAGCCTTATGATGTTGGAGAAGGGGGGGGGGGGGGGGGGGAATAAATCCTGGTGGAAGCTGTTACATCTTCCTATGCAGATGAGAGATTAAAACTTGTATTTTTATAAAACACTCACGGGGGCTAAATCGGAAGAGTTCTGTTGAGGCGAGCGGGTTTTGGCTGGTGGGAACGTGCTGCAATTCTTATCTGCCGATGGGGAGGCAGAGCAGGGAGTGGTATTATTTGGAGTTCTTAGAGAGTGAGCTTTAATGTTTGCTTAACTCCACTAAAAATAGACGCCACCCTCTTTTCCTAATAGGCGGCGTTTGTCACACTTGATTCATTTCCTCTCCCAAACGGAGCTCCTTCATGAATATTCATCTCTACTCCCCAGGAATCTGCCTGTCCTCAGAAGTTGTACTCGAGGCGACCGTGCCGTAACAATGCGAGTCAGGCTTCCAGGGCTCCCGAATACCTGGCCCGACGCAGCAAAACGCGGTGGTATCAACAGCTCCCATTGATTCCTGCCTCCTCTCGGAGCCGTGATTGCTCGTTATCCCTCTCGATGAGACCCTTAACGAGGCTCCCGTTCCTGTTGTCATAGCAGCGCTGCTTCGCCCGGTGTAGCAAAGTCTCCGTGGCTGCTAATTGTGTGATGGGAGGATCAGTTTGGCAGTTTTTCTAGTGGGGATTAGGCCAAAAGGTCCCTTCTGAACTGTGATGAATGCGGCTTCCTTCAGAAGACACTAAAACTTGGTAGTTAGAGATTTCTGACGAGGGAAGCTTCCCACAGCAGAGAGGGAGAGCAGTCCTTAAGAGCGCTTCCATTCGTGCTCTGCCACTGCCTAAAGCAGGAGGAAGCCAACCAGAAATGCCACAGGAGGACGTAAAACTGTTGATTCCCTATGAAGGAAGTCTGTCAGTGCCTCAGACCTAAACTCGCGGGGTTCAGAGCATGTCGAAGGTCCCTACTACTGTCATTTGCTGCTGGAGTGGGAAAAATCTGCTCCTGCCTGGTGAATATTGAGGAAGCAGGGATCAGTTCCTGCTCGTTCCTCTGGTACCATTGCTTAGCACCACCAAGGAGATTTTCAGACACGTGTTAGAAGAGTTTTATAGGGGTTGCTCTGGTGTTGTGGGTGAGAAATGTGCACAGCAGAAGGAATGATCTCATCACACCTTTGCTCCTGCAAGCCCAGGAGTACTGCGTGGCAGCCATGGTTGATTAAAGAGAGCAGAAAAGGCAGAGGGATGTTTGCTGCTCGACCCTGAGGAGTGATTTATCAGCCAGGATGCTCTTGCTAACTGGTAGGATCTGTGCAAGGCTCAGGATCCCTGTCCTGGCATGGAACAGCTGCACGGGGTTTGCCTAGAGCTGGAGGGCCAGTGGCTGTGTCATCCCCAGGGATGGTGGCTCATCTGCAGGCTCACTGCTGGCTCAGCACAGAGGCAGGAAGGGCTGCAAACAATTCACTGTTCCCATGTGCCAGGGGATGGGGATCAGCTGTGCCTGCTCCCATGGTCCTACTCTTGGAATGCACTGGGCAGATTTGTCCCCTGTGCCTCTCACTGGGTTTATTCCACAGTGCTGATATGTAGCCAGGATAATCCGTGACCTAACCGTGGGCATGAGTGGTGTTTTTAGAGATAGAAAAGAGAAAAAAAATAAATCTTCACTCACCTCAGTCTCTCTCCCAAAATTAAAAACTCCCCTGGCCAAGCCCTGCAAATGAGTTTTTGTTGTTTGTGCAGTGAGGAGCCAGATTTTTAAAGGCTGGCTTTCAATTTTACAGCCGTTTATTACAGGCATGAATAATTGCTGGCACGGTTCTACCACTGCTGTTGTTTGCTCTTAAGGTTGGGCCAATTACATATGTAAGCCCTTGATTTACAAGCAAAAGCAGAACTAAAGTAGCTTTGTGGCCTACATTTCAAGAATAAGTGATGTGTGCATGGTCAGCTGTGGGTTCCCAAATTTGTGCTGTGAAACACAGAGGTCCATGGTCATAAATATGTGGCCCAGATTGTCCAAGGCATCCTGTGGCATGGGCTGTCACAGCACAGCGTGAAGGACATAAACAGGGAACAGCGAGTGAGGCACGGGAACCTGCCCAGATTCATCCCATGGCAGGAATGCTGAAAGATTGTGCTGCATTTGGGGAATTCACAAAGAGAGGGAATTGGAACTGAACACAATGGTTCTGCAAGATGGACTTAAACAAAGCCTGTCCAAATCCTGTTTCCCAACATGAGAACTGGTCTGTCTCCAGCTCCTCTGTGCAGTCAGCCCTCCTGGGAGAGGAAAATCACAGAATCCCAGAATGGTTTGTGTTGGAAGGGATCTTAAAGTCAATCCCATTCCACCCCCTGCCATGGGCAGGGACACCTTCCACTGTCCCAGGCTGCTCCAAGCTCCAATGTCCACCCTGGCCTGGGACACTTCCAGGGATCCAGGGGCAGCCACAGCTTCTCTGGGTACATTGTGCAAGGGTCTCATTTTCTTCCCAATATCCCATCTAACCCTGCCCCTGTCAGTGTGAAGCCATTCCCCTTTGTTCTGTCACTCTGGGCCCTTGTCCAAAGTCCCTCTCCAGTTCTCCTGGAGCCCTCTAGGCACTGGAAGGGGCTCTGAGGTTTCCTCAGAGCATTCCATTCTCCACTCCAACTCTTTCAGCCTATCTCCAGAGCAAAGATAAATCATAGGATAGCTGCTATCCACTGTGGAACTTAAAAATGGCTGATTGAGATCAAGCAGAGGATTTTTTCTTGCTTTTGAACAATAGGCAGAGAACAGGAAAGAGGTAGGTCAGAGTGATAGCCATTCTCCATGGGGTGATGGTTTCCAGACATCACCCACAACTGCTGTGACCTGGACTCTGCATTGCCCAGCATGGGGAAGGTGTCACTGTGTCACCGTGGGGCGAAGTGGGAGCCAGCCCAGTGTGGGAGAGGGTGAGGAGCTGTGCTCCTCTGCCCTGGTCTGGTGGCAGGCTGGTGTCCTTGCTGCTGGGGGAGCAGGAAGGGCAGGATGTGAGTAAGGGCAGGAGCAGGCTGGATGTTTGTGGACGCTGATGTCATTGCCACAAATCAGTCATGGATATTGTCAGCGGGAGGCAGTGGCAGCTCAGCTTGAAGAGGCCAGCACGTGACACCACAGAGGCTGGCCAGAAGAGCATGGTGCACTCATGTCCTCACTCATCACACAGCAGGTGGCTTTTCAGCCCCCTCCTGCAGGGTATATGTGGTCAGCTGGAGGCCGTGGCCACCTCCCTGGTGGGCATGGCCCGGGCTCAGTCTGAGTCCTGCTGATGGACCTCGGTTTGGAGATGCTCTGCTCCAGCTCAGCACAGGCTGCTCCCACATGGACTCATGGACATCCATCTGGGCAAGAAGCATTGGTGCAGGACCAGAGATTTCTGAAGTGATTTCCTGGAGCTTCTGAAGGCAGAGGCAGCACCCGGTCCCCCCAGGGCTGGCAGACCCTGTGGTGTGCACTCTGGCCCTGGCAGACCCCATGGGCAGCAGAACCGTGGGGAGGCACAGCCAGGTTTATTTACGAGGCTGCAGTCAGCCTGGCTTTTACACCCCAGCAATTACTGGCAAGCCCTGGCTCCTCCTGCGCCTTCACAGCACATGTGTGAACTCCTGGTTGTGTCACCTCCCCGTCCCCTCCTAGCAGAGTCTAGCAGTGGGAAGTGATCATCACAACTCACATTTGCCTGGCGTATGTCTTTCCACAGTTCCAGAGCGTGGAATGAATTGAACCTGCTTCCTCCTTCACCTTCAAGCTGTTCCTGGATGCAGGCAGCTCAGCTTTCACAACCACACTCAGCTCTTGGAGCTTTCTTCTACCCTAGGGATGGAGCCCTTCTTTCCTGCCTGGCAGAGCCTGCCTGGATGCTCCCCCTTGCAGAGATGTTGTTCATCTCACAATCTTTGGGCTTTTCCTAACCCTCCCCTTGCCAGGCTGAGGCTTTCTGTCCACTCCCTCCTCCACTGTGGCAAAGGAGTGCTTTTTGTCTTTGCCTTCAGGGTCATTAAATCTTAATTGGCACGGTGGCTTTCTTTGTCAAGGTATCCACTCTCTCCATCCATCAGTGATGTAGGGCACACTGCTGACATTCTCTTCTTCCTGCATAATTATCTTATTCCACTGCATCTTTTATGCAAAATCTTCCCTTCTGGAAATGCTCCTCTCACTGCTCCCACTCTTCCTGAGCACCCAGTTCAGCTCTGGTACCTGCCATGGCCTTGTTTCTTACACCTGCATATGAATCATTTGAGTTATTCCTGTATTTTATTAACTACCTTGATCATTTTGTCTCTTTGAGAGTTTGAGTCAGGCATTCATAGGCGTTTCCTTCACCCTGTCTCTGAAGATGGGATCTGTGTCACCCAGCTTCAGTGCTCCTACATGAGTGTCCACCTGAGCTGGCTATCCAGGCTCCCTCTCCAGTCAGGGACAGGGAATCCTCCAGCTGGCAAATCATCCCAACTAAGGCAGTAGTCAAAGGCAGCCCCATCTCCCATTTTACAAATCATCTTTTCTGCTTGCTGCTGCTGACCTTGAATTCCTCAGATGCTTTTCAGAAGAGATGCAGCCCCCTTTAGAGAGACCCTAAAGCTCTGGGCAGTGGATTTGCCTCTCTGGGTTACCCAGGGCAAGTCCCATGGAAAAACAGACACAGGGTCTCCAGGGAGGTGCAGACCACAGGTCAGGACATGTTACTGAGGGAGCCCAGGCAGCTTTTATGGGCTGGATGTCTCAATTGTAGCTGTCTGATGTTAACAGAGATGAATCTGACACTTGGAAAGGTTTGGGGAAATGTTTTCTTCTTAATTTGTATTTAGGAAATGTAAAGATATATAGTGAATGTTTAAAAACTAACAGCAACAGTAATAACCGTAATTATAGGTGGGCACAATTTTCTTTTATCTTTTAACTAAAGTTGCTAGCAAAAATGACTGCTGTGCTGATACTTGGCAGGGACACTGATGTGAGTACCCACTTGTTTCTGAAAAACGCTGTGTGATTTTTAATGACCATCAGCAGCACAACCTTGATTTTTAAATGTCATCCTAAATGTAGCAGTTACAGCCTCCTCTGCCATGGCATGTGGGTGGGTGAGTAGGGATGAATCAGAAAGCAGAAAGAATTTCTGGTCCTTTCTGTGGCTCCCAAGTTTTCCTCGAGGGCTTCCCACCTAGGAACTGGCTGGAATTATCCATGGGTTGTGTCCCTGATCCTGTGGCATCTCCTGCTATTGCTCTCCCCTCTATTAATCCATGATTAAGTCGCTTGATGTAGAATAAGTTCATCAGGTTTCTTCAGGAGCTAGTATTCCACAGGATATCCTCTCTGTTTATCAAAACAAGATAAATGAAAAAAAGGTTTCCTAGCTTTTGCAGATGCAGTTTTCCATTCTCCCTCTGGCTGGAAACATTCCCCAGGCTTCACTTTCAGAGCTGAAATCTGTACTTGGCATTTGCAAGATGGTGATTTGCTTTTGTAAATGGAGCAAAGTCTTGGTTTTGAGTCATGACTCAGTGAAACAAATCTACTTTTATCGACTAAAACGATTCTAATAGCACCATTAAACCCTCTGGGACCGGGAAGAGCGAGAGTGACACGGCAGTGGGGTGGATCCAGCATCTTCCCTGGATTGCCAAGGAGTGTGACGGGCCGGGATGAGACTCGGGAGCGATGAGTGGATGGGTGTTTCAGGATCATCCCCTCCCGCCGTGATACCCGGGCTGCTGCGGGGCACGGCCGGCAGCCGGGCGGGTGGGCGAGGAGGGAGGCTCCGCTCGGAGCAGCGCTCTGCCTGCCCGGGGACGGGAGGAGCTGCGAGCAGATGGCAGGGTTAAAATAGGACAGAGCTGCGCCGAGCTGCTGCTGCAAGGGAGAGGAGTGAAATGCGTGTTCTCACACTTCACTTTGTGTCTTGGGAAGAGCTGCGGAGTGCCTGCGCTCCGCTGGCATTCCCAGCAGGAACGCGCCAGGCAAAGGCTTCCTCGGGTTTTTGATATTATTAGCACTTGTCTTAAAGAAAAATCAGCTCAAATGAGCAAGCAAACAAATAAAGCGAGTAACAATGGAAGGGCTCAGCCTCGGGCCCCCTTTAGCATCTCTCAGGATGATTAGTGGGATGTGTCGCATCGACACCGGAGAGCGGGAGCGTTCCGAGCGAGGCTCTTGTGGTGCTTTCAGACAGCTTTTTGCAGTGTTTTCATCTCACCTAAGGCGTGTGAATAGGTTTTGTTGAAATATCTGAGTGACTTGGCGTGCCTGGAATGATGCCCAGAGTGATTCAGCATGCTCGGGGGGAGAATTCTGTGCAAAGCTGCCCCACTGCAGGGTCTGAGGGGCTCGCTGGGGGTCCTGCAGCAGCAGCAAAGGGCTGGGAAGGACCTTGGGTGTTCTGCCACCATCCTGGGCCACTTCAGATCTGGAGCCAGGAGGGTGGAGACGGCAGAGAACAGGAATGGGAGGAAGAGGAGGAGCAGGGAGGCAGGAGCCAGCACTCACGCTCGCACCCTGAGGCGGCTGCCAACGCTCCTGGGAGCACTTCAGTCTCCCCGTCTATAAATCAGGGGGTGATTTGAAGGCTCTGTGATGAACAACACGGGATGAGCTCGAGGCCGTGGTATTAATCCTGCACTATTGTTCTCGTTTCTTGCTGTGTTGGGATTTTTTAAAAAAAGAAATTAACACAATTTTTGAAGGCTCTGGCTAGAATGGCACAGAAATAAATGAGTTCTGCTCACACTTGGAGAGCATCTCCTCATTTTTATTAATGTAGCCTCTGATGAAACATAGCCCATCCCCCGGCACTGATCCCTGTCTGACCTACAGTAAATACCAGGCTTTCAGGAATCCATGGGGAGTGTTTTGTAAGTGCGGCACATGGAGCCATAAGGTTGATTTACCCTCAGAAACAAAGCATCCGTTTGGGTGATTGAACACTGGAGGGATTTCCTGGGATGCCTTTCTCTGTGCACTGTGGAGCACTTGCCTGTACCTACCTGAAAGGATCAATCATTCACCATGCTGAGCTGGAAGAGAGCTGATGCCATTCCTGTGACCACTGCAGGTGGGACACGAGTCACCTAGTGCAGCCCTTGTGTCACAGAGGGGTGACAAACACTCAGAGTGGCCTGCACAGCCCATTCTTTGCCATCAGAACAGAGAAGTCAAGCTGACCTTGATGGTGCTAACATGGGGATGGCAGTCGTCCTGAAAATCCCTAAATCTTTGCATTTTATCATAAAATAGTCTGTGGGTTGTTGATTAAACCCATAGAAGCTGAGCTGTCAGCTCAGGCTCTTGAAGCTGTACCCCCCGTTTGCCCTGGTGTCTGTGGGATCTCCAGGTGTAAATCCCCACCCTGGAGCAGCCCAGTGAGGGTCAGTGACAGCACTGGTATCCTTGGAGCCAGGGGCTCATCCTGGCACTGAAATACAGCTCTGAGCTGGCAAAGCCAAGAGTCGGGAGAAAAGAAGGGCTCTGGGGGTGTCCTTGGAGGCCTCACTTCTCCTGGGACAGTGAGATTCGTGCCTGGGCTCCCTTTGGGGCTGTGTGTGATCTCCTATCTGGTTTTGTGGGACCATTTTTTCCTACGGCTATAAATAGAACCAGTCAGTTTGTTGTTTGTGTATGTTCAGCAGAACAATCTGGTGTGATTGGTTTTGTTCTGGCACCTGAGATTTTACTGTCAGAGTTGGTATTCACTCTACTCTGCTCCCTAGAGAGGTGAGAAAGAGGAGGGGACTCAACTCTCAGTCCCTGTGTTCCCACTACTTTCTCTATGCTTTGGGTAACTCCTTGATTCTGATGACTCACACAAGTGTCCCAGCTCCTGCATCCCACATCTGGAATGCTGGGTCCCAGCTGCAGGAGCTTTCTGCAGCCCTGTGAGGTGTCTTGCTGCAGCAGATTTGTTATTCTGTATTCTTATTTAATTACTTGCTTTTACAGCTCTTTGTATAAATCTAATT
The DNA here is from genome assembly GCA_013400575.1 of Peucedramus taeniatus. NCBI lineage: Eukaryota > Metazoa > Chordata > Aves > Passeriformes > Fringillidae > Peucedramus > Peucedramus taeniatus. The sequence continues at coordinate 227,165 of WBNO01008540.1, read as the reverse complement.
ATCCATCTGTTATGCTGCATTAGGGCACCACAGCTCCTCAGATTTTTTCCTGTTCTAAACACTTAACTTGCCCTGCCTGGGCTCAGGTGAGCTGTGTCTTCCCTGCAGGGCTCCCTGTGGGTCCAGGGCTCCCATTGCCTCCTGACCACACCAAGCTCTGCACTTCCATCTCAGCATTGTGACTGCAAAGGGCCAGGAGCTCGCACGAGGTAATTCCCATGTCCATGGTGTGCCTGGGAGCAGCATGTTCCCAGTTAAACCCAATGTCACTGTGCTCCCAGGGAGCCTGGGGCTCTCTAATGGGATATTACAGTCCTCCTGCTTTCAGAGGGGATGCTGGAGGGCTCCCAAGGAGCTCGCCTCTCTCTTGCATGCTACACAGATACGTGGTTGGAAGCCAAGCCAAGGTTCCCCCCAGCTTTTCCCAGGTGCCTTCCACACTGTTCCTGCATTTCTGGGATGATTCATGCTCCCAGGTTAGAGTATCACATCAGCCCATCAGAATCACAGAGCCACGTACTCAGCTCCAATTTCTTCTCTGCAGTTCTGTTCTCCTCTTAGCAACAAATACTCCATAACCTAATTGCTCATTAAAGGCTGTGCTGTGTACCTGTAATCCAGGATGTCACAGGCAGCCGTAGTGCTCTCCCAGGGACGCCGCTGCTCCCCCGCCACGGCGGCGAGCGCCTGGCTTGGTAGAAAGTGAGAAGGCAGCATTGCATTGAAGTGGAGATTTTCATCTTCTTGGGGATTTTTTTATATCTCTCCTATATTCTGGGTTTTTGAACATCTAACATCTCTTTCATGCTTCACATCTTTCATATGAAATTGTTGTATTGTGTTGCCTATTGAAACCTAGTTTTCCTTTTGTCAGGTTTTCCCCCCTCACCCCTGCTTTCTTCTCCACTGTATTTTGATCGGTGTAACGACTTAGGGCTCCATTTTTCTGGGTGGTTTTTAATCTCCTTAAGTCGTATCTCTGAAGGTTTTTGTCTGTGATAAACTCAGGTCTGAGCTGGTGCTTGAAGAAGAGGATTTTTAGGCCAGTTCTGCTGCATGCGGCCCTTGGGGGAGGCTTTGGGGGTGACTGTGCCTCATCCCTCCTCCTTCTCCCTCCAGTAGTCACAGGCAGCCTTGGTGGCACTGGGATTATTTTATTATTATCCTGTATCTCATATTGTGCATGCAAATGTCATTTTCCATAGCTTGGGACTGTGGAAAGCCTCAGTTAAATGTATGTTTTGCAAGGGATTCACCCACCCTATGCTTAAGTGTCATTTACTGGCAGAGCCAGGGGGTCATTTTGGAGGGTGAGGAGGCTGCAGAGTTGTTTATATGGAGTTGTCCCAGTTATCCTCCTCTTAGGAAGGAAGCTAGGAAGTTTAGAAGGAGATGTGGATACCTAGGAAGTAATGGATTCAGAACCATCTGGCTCACTGCAGCTGCTCTGTGGTCATTTCCCACAGGGATAGTTCACAGCCAGAGCTTGGAGTGCAGAAGGAAACTGTGTTCTCCTTATGTGTCGCTTCTCACTTGAACTGTTTTAATGCTTATATTTTTTTTTATTCTTAAACCTGCAATCTGAGATTCAGTCATGCAAGTATTAAAGAGCTGCTGATCACCCTGACTCTCTTTTCTGCCCTTGTTCAGAGTCTCAGATTTACAGCTCTAGTTCAGGCTGGAATTACTGACATTGTAATGATCTGTTTTATCTCTCTATCTATTATTTGTCAAATAATTTTAACATGACTGTGCTTACAAGAGCTGTCAGAAACCCTCCAAACACTGAGAAGGATGAAGAAGTCATTGGCCTTTTCAAGTGTGACCCTGGTTGTGTTGTTTTTTTTCCAGGGCTCACGAAAATGACCTTTTCCATTGCCCGTCAAATTGTGATCCAGGTGTGAGGGTTTGAGAGCCCCAGGAGACAGACAAGGCACATTTCAGTCCTGTTGGTTCACTCTTGTTTCCTCCATTAACAGATTTTGGACTGAAAAACAGGGAGGGAAAGGGAAAGAGGGGGAGGGCAAGGTAAGCAATGCTGCCTTGCTGCCTGTTTCTGATCCTCAGGTTACAGCACAAGTTAAATAGACTACACTAAATTTTTTAGGCTGTTTCACAGACTTACAGACTTTGATCCCTAGCTTTGATTTCCCAGGAGGCACTGCAGAGCACTGGTTCTGAGCAGAGAAGAGACCCATTAAGCCCCGTGATTATCATGCCTTTGCACCAGCACCGGGGCTTTCATCCGAGCTCAGCTCTGCAGCCTCAGCTCCCTGGGCCTGGGGAGGTGCCAGGGCAGGAGGAGCACTGTGTCAGCACCCAGGCAGGGGCAGCCCCTCCATCCCACTCCCTTCCACACCCCTCGTGTGTCCTTCCCCACCTGGCTTCAGCAGGATGCCCAGGAGAGGAGGTCACCCTTTCTTTCCCAAGGTCTCATGCAGTTTCTGCAACAAGCAGGCCATGAAATAAATATTCTGTGTGTGTCCTTGTCAGAGCAGGAGAGATGAGGGTATGTGCCTGCCTGCCCCACTGTGTGCCTCCAAGTCCCTCCGCACCACTTGGCTCGCTTTCTTTTTTTTTTTTTTTTTAATTTAAATCTAATTTTGCTGCCTTATTGTAAGTTCCCACCTAACTCCAGAGCTGCTGTCGCCTCAGGGCTGTGTTGCTGCTTTTCAGTCTTCCCACACCCATCGCATGTGCAGTCTGCAAAAACTTTGAGAAGTCTCTCCTAAATTTGGGCACTTGGGGTCGTCCTAGGAGGAGTGGAACAAGGGTATCTCTTAGCAGAGAATGAAAAACCTCTTCTTTTGCTAAGTGGGAACTGCTTCCATGCCAGGAGTTGCCAATGAAAATGCACAGAATGTGGGCAGCATGGCTGGGAGGCACAAGGAACTCAGATGTGCTGCAAGGGCCACATCTAGAGGGGATGTGCTGTGACCCCACAGCCAGGCTGGGCCCCCCAGGGCAGACTGGGGCTGTTCAGGGCACAGGGGTCTCTTTTGGGAAGCTGCATGGGGCTTGAGTCCCTGCAGCCTGTGGCTGTTCCTCACCCAGCATAGGGGCTGGTTAATCTCATCAGTGAAGTGCACCCAAATCTGTGCTATCACTGCAGCATTATGGGATATCACCATAGGCTGGCCCAGCCCTGGCCCAGCCTCAGATTCCTGTTTCAGTGAATTTTGTTGCAGATGCCACCATCCCGTCTCCATTAACAGATTAGCACTGCTGAATTTCCCATGCGAGCACTCTACAGTCTGTCTCATTGTGTTTATTTTGTTCAGGCTGCTTTTCCCTGGGCTTGACAGTATAATTTGTACAGATCTCTGCTGAGTTTTCCAAACCTTCAAACGAGCTTTTTTGTTAGCTTGAAGCCCGGACCATTGATAGCAGAGACAGAGCAACAGGAGCACTGAGAAGCGAGCAGCACACCCACCCGCCAGGAAGGCTCCCTCACCTCCAGAGCTGCTCCTTGGCAAAAGCTCCACGGTTCAGAGATTTTAATTAGATGAAATCCTCCAGGTGACCAGCCAAGTATTAAAGGCATACCAATTTCTCAGTTGTGTCTCTTGCTGTAAGAGTTTTTATTATTTATTTTAGAGAGATGTGACAAAAGAGCTTGGATATCCCAAATGTGCTGTTTTCCTTGAATGGCACCAGGAGGTCTCCAGCCCAGGGGATTGTCCTTTCAGTGCACTTCTACTCAGCAAAGTGTCTTCCTGCAAGCTGCTTCTGCACTTGCTCTGGTCTCCATTGCCCAGAGAGACTTGCATGTAAAATGGGATCAGGTTTTTGGACCACATGCTGTTGGGGCCACAGCTGTGGCTGCAGGTTTGGCTGGAGAGGAATGAGAGCCCCAGTTGTGAGCTGGGGGAAATGGCCTTGGGCCCAGGAGTGGCACGGGGACAGCTGAAGTTTTAGGGGTTGTGCTCTTTGCCTCTGTTGACTCCCAAAATCAGTGGCCAGCCCATTCAGAGTTGCCATCAATGTGTCATTGCACAACATATTGGGGTGGAAAATCGCATCCTGTTTTTGCAGGAGGAGACTCTTCTGCACCTCCTGGCATGGGGAGGCTGGGGATGGACTCCTCATGGTGGATGTGTCAGTTCCCATCTGACCCAGGCACCGCAGAAGTTGGTTTGCTTCCAGGGATGCTGCAGGGCTGGTACATGGGGGTCTGAGAATTGTGCTGTGAAAATCTCATCTGCAGGAGGATTCTGGAGCTCCTGGGTTTGTTCTTTCTCCCTCCTGCCCTGTCTGGGCAGGTCACAGATGCCTCCACCTTGGCAAGGTGCCTGTGCCATGGCTGTGCCTGGATGTCTGCTGCAGCAAGCAGGTGAGGAGGGAGAAATCAAAGGTGGCTTGATTTCAACAAACGCCCTTTTCCTGCCCTGAGGTCAGCCTGGTATTGCCAGCTGGGAAGTCCCACACCAGATTTGATCTGAGCAATGGTTTTAACTCCAAGCTGCTCCTTGCCCAGCTCCATTTGTCTCTGGTTTTGTTTCTTTATGACCCTGCCTGCCTCTGTGTCTCTTATTTCACGGAGGGGCTGGGCCGTGGCTCCTGCAGCAGCTCCCTGGGAGCGGTGGGAGCTGCGGGTGCTGTATCAGGGCCAGTGACCTTTGTCTGGCATGGTGCAATTGCTGCTTCAGAGCCCAGCAAAGGCTGGAGCTGCTCCTGGAGTGTGAGAGCGCCGGGATCAGGGATCAGACAGCTGGCACACTGTGCCCTGACTGTGAAAGCCCTGCCAAGGAGGGAGCCTGCAGCGTCTGATGTCTCCGCTACCTTCCAAGATGCGTTAGAAGTGGCTTGCAGTGCATCAGCGTGGATGGGGGAATAGTCAGTATGTGTGTCTGTCTGTCTGTCCCTGGGCAGCTGCTGACATCCTGACCTGAGGTTTCAGCCTTTCCTGGCAGACAGGAGGGTGGATTTATCCACAGTAGTCCTTGGAGAGGAGCTCTTGCTGTGAGAGGTGTGTGGGATGATCAGCATGCTCGCGGCAAGCGAGGAGAGGAGGAATCAGAAGCTGGAATATGAAAACTGTTCAGGAGTGGATGTGATATGGAGTGAGAGGATTCTCAGAACCAGGGAGCCACAGAGGAGGGCTCCTTGCCAGGGGAAGCCAGGTGGGATGGGGGGTGTAGTAGGAAGGCCCAGATGACCCAGTGTGCCCTCCCCACCCCTGCTGCCTTGATTTCAGCTGTGTTTGAGATGGCTGCAGGGTTTGTACCTTCTCCATAACCATGAGCCAGGGTTGATGGGAGCTGGGGGATTTTGTTTTGGGATCAGGATGGATTGACCCTTGTTCATGTCCACTGTGGGCTGGAAATATAATTAAATAGAACCACTGAAGTTGGAAAAGCCCTCCAGGATCATCCAGTCCAAGCTGTGCCTGATCCCCACCTTGTCCTCAGCCCAGAGCACTGAGTGCCACCTCCAGCCCTTCCTTGGACACCTCCAGGGATGGGGACTCCAAACCTCCCTGGGCAGCTCCTCCCAATCCCTGAGCACCCTTTCCATGGGGAAATTCCTGCTGATGTCCACCCTGAGCCTCCCCTGGCCCAGCCTGAGGCCGTTCCCTCTCCTCCTGTCCCCGTTCCCTGGGAGCAGAGCCCGACCCCCCCGGCTGTCCCCTCCTGTCAGGAGTTGTGCAGAGCCACAAGGTCCCCCCTGAGCCTCCTTTTCTCCAGGCTGAGCCCCTTTCCCAGCTCCCTCAGCTGCTCCTGGGGCTCCAGCCCCTTCCCAGCTCTGTTCCCTTCCCTGGACACGCTCCAGCCCCTCAATGTCCTTCTTGCCTTGAGGGCCCAGAACTGGACACAGCCCTCAAGGTGTGGCCTCAGCAGTGCCAGCACAGGGGACAATCACTGTCCTGGTCCTGCTGCCACTGCAGTGCTGGTACAAGGCAGACCAGGCTGCCTCCCACCTTGCCCTGCCCCACTCTGTTGGTGACCTGCCTTTTGCTTTCATCCCTGCAGCAACCCCAAAGTGCAGATCGAAGCCATCGAGGGGGGTGCCCTGCAGAAGCTCCTGGTTATCCTGGCCACTGAACAGCCCCTGGCTGTCAGGAAGAAGGTGAGGAGTGGGGCTGCATCTCTGGGCAAAGCTGGGTTTGTGCTGTGTTCCGTGTAAACACCCTCAGGACATCATGGACATTTGGACAGTGTGGGACCCCCGCTGCTACCCGTGCTGGGTGGGCTTCACTTCCAGGAGAGCAGAAGGGGGCCCTGGGTACCAAACCACCCCAGCAGCACTGGTGGAGCCTGCACTGTCCTGGCTCTGTGGATGTCCCCCCAGTGCCAGCAGTGGCACTCACGGTAGCTCTGCCAGTGCATGGGGACAGCACGGTGCCATAGCTCCTGGGGAGCACAGGCGAGGGTCCCCATGGCAGCACAGCCATCACAGGCTGACAAACATGAGAGCTGACGTTTGGAGGAGCTAATTGCTGCAGCCAGCCCTGTGGCCTGCCTTTGGCAGAGGCTTTGGAGCAAGGAGCAGTACCAAGAGCCCCAAGCCAAATGTGCAGCGCTGTCCGTTGGGCCGGGGGCTTCCTCGCCCCTTTCCTCCCTCCCTCCCTGCTGTATTCCCTGGAGCATGAGATCCCATTACCCTCACTTTAGCGTGTGATGCCACCTCTGTAACACCACCTGGCTGCTCCCAAACCCCCAGCCCTGTTTTCCACAGGGGCCTCCTGCATGAGGGGTCCAGCAGGGTGGGGGGGACTGCTGGCTCTTCCATTCGCCTGTAATGAGCTCCCTAAAATATGTTCCCCTTTAACCCTGGTAGGAGTCCTCCAGCAAGTGAAAGGCACAGGAGAAGGCTGTGGAACCCTGTTGCATTTGGCCATGGATGTGAGGAGATCCCATGGGATGCTCCATGCTCAGAAACTCCTCCCAGGAGTACCTGTGGCTCAACCCAGAGCTCTTTTTGAGGTGGGGAGGGATGTGGGCTCTCACAGCATTGCTGTGAGTAATTCTTTCCAGTGAACCTGAGTGCATCATGCTGGCAGCCCCTGCAGAAATGAGAGGGGTGGGCTCAGTATTGTCCAGGTTCACACACAGCTGTACGAGACCCTCCAAGGGTTGAACCCTCTTTTCCAGGAGGACAGAGGTTTTAATTTCCAGTTCCTGTGCTGTGTTCCTGTGTCTCCAGACTGGATCCAAGGCCAGGCTGGTGCTCCAGCCTGTTCCTGCACAGGGCAGCAGCCCCGGTCTCCCGCTCCCATGGTTTTTCCGCCCCGGTGCTCACAGCCCTGCACGGCAGTGAGGCCAAAAGTGCATTTCTTTCCTCCACCGTCTTCTGGCCTACGATTCAAAAGGGAGACAGCAGCATCTCAAATTCACCAGCAGCAAGGCAGAAAATGGAAAATAGAAACAAACGGGAGCGGGAAAGACGCGGCTGTCAGCTCGGATCTGTCCGTGCGGAGNCGAGCAGCGCGGCGTCCCCTGCCCCGGGCGGCCCGGCCGTGCCTGCGCCACAGCGCTGTCACAGCCAGCCAGGGTGACAGGCAGCGCTGGGCTGGCCCTAATTGCCTCCTCGGCTCCGAGGAGGGCACCGCGGGGTGCTGGGCTCTGGCTGGTGGCACATGGGGCTGCACCCTGACAGGGCCTGGGCCGGGGCTGGGGGACATCATGGCCTTGTCCTCTGACTGTGGGGGTGTGGGATATCACCCCTGGCATCCAAATCACCTCATAGGGATCAGGCTCTTCTGGGTGGTGCTGGACACTCCTCACCCCATCCCATGGCCAGGCTCTGTGCCTTCTGGGGGTGAACAGGGAGAAGTGATGGGGTTGGGTCTGTCAGGGGCTGGCCACAGCCCCTCAGTGACAGCCCAGACTGGGGTTTGGATGGAAGTACCCATGATTTGGCAGCCTCACAGTGCTGGGGAGGATTGGGATGGCAAACAGGACTGCTGGAAATGACCTTCAGCAAAGAGAGGTTGGGGTGCATTTTCCATGGAGCTCCACACAGATGGGCTGGAGCGTGTTTCTGCTGTCCCCATGGGGTGCTATGAAGAGGGGCCGTGCCACATGGGGTTGCCATGGTCACTGTGCTGATTGCCCTCTCTCTCTCCACCAGGCTCTCTTCGCTATGTCCTCCATGCTGAGGCACTTCCCCTATGCCCAGCAGCAGTTCCTCAAGCTGGGTGGCCTCCAGGTGCTCAGGAGCCTCTTCCGGCAGAAGGGGATGGAGCCCCTCCATGTCCGTGTGGTGACACTGCTCTACGACCTCATCATGGAGAAGGTGAGAGCTGGGGTGGCACCTGGCCAGACACTCCCCACCTTCACCCCCAAACCCAGCCAAGCCTGAACATCCTCACAGAACGAGGATGAGGAGGAGCCAGCCCAGCATCAGTGAGGATGAGTCCCCTTCAGCCCCTTGGCCAACACCACACCAATGCCTGGGGAAACCCAGAGGAGCTGAAACCTTTGTTTGCCTTCAAGTCACTGCCACCATTTCTTCCCGAGGGTGTTTAAACAGCAGGACTCTGAGGACATGAGTAGGGAATGTTGGCCCTGGGCTGTGGTGTCCAGCCAAGGCCAGGGGACAGGCCAGCTCTGCTGTGTCCCTGCCTGGCAGAGAGCCCTTTGCCTGCTGCATGTCCCTTGCTGGAGCCCAGCCTGCCACGTTCCGTGTTTTATTTTCAAATACCCTGGATTACTGCTGTAAGTGTCAGTTTAAAGCCTGTCTTTCCTTGCCATGGCTTGTTGTTCAGTCTGTGCATTTCCCTGACTCCAGAGAATGGGAATTAAATCCACTCTGGCTCAGTTTATGGCCAATTTGCCCTGTGGATTATGGCTGCTCTAATACCTGGGTTGCAGGCACGGCAGAGCAGCACCTCTCTGTTAAATCAGTTATTTTCCAGGAGTCTTTGTGAAGGTGCAAATTATTTTAGCAGGTCTGAAATCTTATCAGGTGCTGATTCTAACATGATCCTGTCAGCTCCATGGGAAAGGAGCAGACAAGGGCATTTTGACTCAAACCATTTCCATTTGATCCTGCTGCTCATTTCCCAGCTCTCCCCTCTGGCAGCCCCATCTGTTCCTACTCCATGGGTCTGGGGCAGGCACAGCCTGGCAGATTCTCGGGTTTATGTTAAAACAACGATTTTTAGCTGCTCTTTGGATTGGGAATGCTGTACCCTGGGTGCTGGGGGGCTGCTCTGAGCTGGGGTGGCAGTTTGGGATGGGCTGGGTGACTCTCAGATGGAATTGGTTTGAAATCATAAAGCACCCTAGTAGCTCTCAGTGCAAAACAGGAGTCACTGGGGCTCTGAATGCCTCCTCCTGACACATTCCTTCCTTTTCACCCTAAATCCTGCCTGTGCTTCAGCAGGCAGCTCTCAAGAGGACCACGAGAGAGGAGGTCTCCTTGGTGTTGTCCTTCCATGTCCCTGTCTGGAAACTCACACTATCAACAGCCTCTCCACCAAAGGGCTCACAGGGTGATGTGGGGGAGTTTCCCTTCCTCCCCCATGCCCCTCTGGGCTGGGGTAAGGAATGTAAGGGATCCAGCCCCCTACAGAATTTCAGTGCTGGGGTTTTCTGGACCAGGCTGGGAGGGGAAGGTCTGGCTGAGGCTGGAGGAGACTGAGATCCCCATCTCTGGGAGGAGCAGAACGGAGCCAAGTGATGCTGAGCTTCCTGCCCCTCAGTCCTCTCCCAGTCTGTGTGACACAGAGACCCCCAGTCCCGGGGAGTTTTCCAGGGTGGACAAACAGCCCCTGTGGCCAGGGAGCCAGGACACAACCTCGGTCTGGTCTTCTGTGGCAAGTCCCTGTCCACGGCGTGGTGGTAGAGGTGGTAGAGGACATGCATGCTTCTCTACTGTGTCACCTCCTGGGAGCAGTTCCTCTCTGACAGGGACATTAATCTGTGTTCCACCACTTCCCACAGATGCTGCTTGAGGACTCCCAGCATGGAGAGCAGATGGAGGAGAAAATCCAGCAGTACCGGCAGGTCAGGCTGGTGCCGGCGGTGGTGGAGCAGGGCTGGTGTGCCCTGGTGCCCAATCTGCTGGCCATGCCCGAGCATGACACCCGCGAGAAGGTCCTCAAGCTGGTGGGGGTCCTGGTTGCCTTCTGCAGGGAGCACTACCGGGGGGACCCCGCCCTGGGCACCACCCTCAGCCTCCTGCGCAGCGAGTACGAGGAGCTGGCAGCAGAGGAGCAGAGGGACGGGGACAATGACAGCTACTTCAGGGAGCTCCTGGGCTCTATAAACACCATCATCCAGGAACTGAGGTGAAACTGGGGGTTCAATTCCAGGGAATTCAGGGTGACAGCAAGTTTGGATGGCACTGGTATAGGTGCACTTTGGAATAAACTGCTGGAAAAAACGAGATCCCAGCACTGTGTGCCAACAACTTCATTATTAAAATACATTGGGGTGTGTGGAATGTCTTGTTTTCATGGCATACTGCTAGAAGAACGGAGGTGTGCAGTGGAGGGAACAAGCTGGGGGCTCAGCTGGGGAATTTGGGATTTGCAGAAAGGGAACAAGTGGTGTTCCTGTGGGGGCCAGAACACTCCCAGGAGGGGATGTTTGAATCCCTGCACTTCCTCCAGGCCTGGCAGAGCCCAGCTGGTGCCTTTCATCCCCCAGCCCTTGCAGGGCTCTGCCACCACCAGGGATGTGCACAAATGCCACCAGATCCATCCCCCATCGTGACCCTGCAAACCACAGGGCTTTGTGCTCAAATATTTGTGGCTCCCATGTACAGTGTGTCACTTGTCACTGTTAAATAGCAGGGCTAATTATAACTATTGATTCTTTTTTGATATTTCTCTTTTTGGGGTTTCAGGCTGTTTTGCTGGCATTAATTTTTTTTCTATTTTTATCCGAAATGCATTTCCCAGCCAGCCCTGCCAAGGCTTTGCTTTGTAGGTTAAAAAAAAAAAATAGATGGTAACAGCCAGGACAAGCATGGGAAAGGGGCTTTTCAGCTGGAAATCTGAGCCTCTGGAGCAATGCCAGATGAATCAGGGATCCAGCAGAACTGGAGGGGATCAGCACAGGGATTTCTCAGGCCCTGCCTGGCCTTGTCACTGTGTCACAGCTGGATTTAAGGTGAGGATTGCCTAACACCTCCTTAGGGAATGAGCCAGGGAGAGAATCACCAGCAGCCCTCCCTGTCCAACCCCAAAGCGAAACCTCACTCGTTCTTCCTAGAAGTCTTAAACCTGACAAGTTTCTGAGCAGGGGCTCACTGGGGATGCCTGTGCTGGCCCTGGGGATGGAAAGGTGCCCATGGATCTCCAGCACAGCTCGGGAGGGAGCAGGTGGTGGCTCCTGGTCAGTGCCACTTGGTGCCAGCCCTGGGATGGCCCCTGTGGCCTGGAATGGCAGCAGGAAGTGCCTAGGAAGGTCCCGGTGACGCCCCCCCGGGCTGTTTCCTGCACACTGGCAGAGTGACATAGCCAAGGACCTGCCGCACTCAAAGGAGGCCAAAGAATAACAAATAACAATTTCCTGGCAGTGCTGCTCCTGAGGCACTGGGCCCTGGCAGACACTCCTGGGGCAGAGGCTGTGTGAGGTCCCAGGCAGTGCTAGCGTCAGGGTCCCCACACCCACTGTTGTGTTCCCCTGCCCAAAGGGCTCCAGGCTCTGCAGGGGGGTCAGGAGCCCAAGGAAGGGTTGCCAGAGGGAACCCCTGGGCTGTAGCCACCCCCTCTCTGCAGCTCCTGCAGGTCTCAGGGGTCATGTCCGGGTACTGGCAGTGCAGCCAGGTGGCCCAGAAGAGTGCAGGGGAGCCCTGGGTTGCTTTCCCTGGCCATAAATGATAGCCCAGGCTGATGTCCCCACTGACAGCTTTTTGCCTCAAATGGCGTTGCTGGTCCACAGCCCGGGGTAATGACAGGGCTGCTGCAGCTGCCTGGTCCTCCCCTGCCAGGGCCAGGGCCAGGGCCAGGGCCAGAGCTGAGCCAGTCCTGCCCCAGCCCCTGTGCAGAGCCAGCCCCACTGTGCTGGGAATCCCCCAAATTCCTGCAGGCATGGAGCAAGGCAGGTGCTGGAGGGGCCCCAGGGGTGGGAGGTCCTGGGGCACATGGAAACCTTGGGTAGGGCTCACCGGACCCCCTCCCTAGTGCAGGTCTGGGAGGTGGGATGGGCACTTCCATCCTGAATTTTGGAGTTAAGAGGGTCCCCCCATTCCTCCAGCTTCAAGAGGCGGTCAGGCATTAAATGCTGGTCACACAGGTGGCCAGGCCAGGAACTCCTGCTCCTTCCCCTTGCACCCACAAGAGCATCAGGAGGGCCGTGCTGGCTCAGCCTGAGCTCCCCAGATCCTGGCAGCCTTTGGGCAGAGAGTGGCTCAGAGCAGAGCCCAGGGGCTGTGCCTCCCTGGGACACTCCCCAGCCCCCACCATCCTCGGCACAGGCGGGGCCTGAGCCCTCAGCACTGGAGCAGCTGATGTGCCTTAATGGATTTTTCCTTTTCTCACCCATTTGTTTTGGTTTGGAATGCACTCCCCCCTCCCCACCCTCTCTCCTCAAATTGTGTGTTTGAGGTTTGGCTGCCGTGGCCTGGTTTGGACCCAGCACCCGTGTAAGCAAACACAGCTCGGGGTGCCCCGTTCCCGACACATCTCAAAGGCGCTGGGAGCAGGGAGAGCTCCGAATGGGAAAGGCGCTCATTAACGGCCATTAAATCGTGGCATGGAAACTTCACACACAATTAAAGCGGCATAAATTCAACGTGGCTTCATTCACCGCGGAATTGAATTAAGAGCACTTGAAATCTGGAATAAGACTTATCTCCTGAGGATTTAATGTGGTTTCACTAATACACTTCAGAAGATAATGTGGGTTCATCTTCCTGAGATCCCCTGCACTGCCAGGTCTGCCGGGCTCTGTCACGGACCCAGCAAAGCTGCTGTCCCACTGCACTGCAAAACCCCCAAACCCAAATCTCTTCCAATCACCCCCAAACCCCTCCAGCAAGTACTCCGGCGTGGCCCAGGCGGTGCCTGGGAGCAGCCGTAGTGAGCTGGCGGGTAGGGAAATCCCCCAGCCCTTCCCCACGGCGGGTTCCCCCATCTCCACGGAGGGCTGGGAATTGGGAAGGTGGGGTTTGGCTACTCGCTCGCCACCGGGGGGAAGCGGCTGAAGCACCCCCGGAGCTCTCCCCCGCCCCGTTCGCTCCCTCCCGAGCCAAGCACCGTCCTCGGGCAGCGAGAGCGACGGCACGAGCCCTTCTCCAGCGCTTAATTACATGGAGCAGTAATTACTGTAATTCTCTCCAATTGGCTCCCTAATAAAGTCACAGCTTCGCTGGCGGCCGGACCCCCTCGCCGAGCCGCTGCTCCAGCGCCGCTTTCACACGCAGGGCTGGAATTCCCTGACTCGGCGGGATCGCCGCTTTTGGGTTTGGAACTCCTGACCCGCCGGGTCTTGGGCTGGTGCTGAGCAACGCGGAGGGGCCGGAGGCACCGGGACCGGGGCGGGGGCTGGGGTCGCTCCGGGATAAGGAACTGCCCTGCCCCGCTCCGGCCCCAAGATCCGCCGCTCCCCAGCCCCGGTGTCATCACCACGTCTCCAGCTACTGAAACTGGGGTTTCATGAAACAAAATCCCTCCTCTTCTAAGGGGAGAGGCGTTTTTTCCCCTCCAGCCGCTGCTGCTGCACTCCCGAACGGATCAATTAAATGTTACACCAATAATGATTCACCTCAATACCCTTCTCTGCTCCAAACCCAAACGCAATTCCCAAAGGAGCAATTCTTGGGTACAAAAGAAATATGAGTTGAGGTTTTTTGGCCTCCTGTCCCCATGGCGTTCCTGCTTCTCCTGCTCCCTCTGGGGCTGTGGCTCTCACCAGGGGAGAAACTTTTAATTTCTTGATGCTCAATGTTTGTAGCATAAATTAAACATGCATTTAAAAGCTACATATGTGTAATTTTGTCTGTACATCTTAATAAAGGTTATTTTCTAAAGCTCATTAATAGATTGTGTTGGGGGGAGGCATTGGATGTACTCCCGAAACAGCCTAGGGAATGTCACCTTTAAGACAATACCAGGAGAAAAAAAAACTGTATTGTATAAATTCACTTAATAATTATCTCTAAAAGAAGACCTACAGCCTGTTAACCCCCAAATGGCAGTGGAGCACAGCTCCCCCTCTGAGCCTGTTTACATGTTAAGGGTGTGTGAAAATAGTCTATCATTCCACTGTTTAATAGCTGTACTCAAGAGGCTAAAATGCTTGAAAACAATACATTTGGCAAAAATGTATCAAAACCTATTTAGCTTAATTACGATCAGCATTACAGAAACATGACAGCAATAACCTTAATACAGTAAATTATGAGCTGATGGAGATAAATAAAATGATATTTCAGTGCCAAGGTTCAGCTCTAAAATGGAGCTGCATTTTAGACACTGACTCCAGCCCAGGCTTTTCCAGCTCCACAGGAACCGGCACCGCGGTGCTGCCCCGTGCAGGCACCGCTTCCCTGCGCTCGACTCGACTGGGACGTGTGAAACACACTGAAATTCATAAAATTTAAATAAGACAGCGAAATTATACCTTGTAGCTATAGTTATCACAAATAATGTACAGTCTAAATTGCAGCCTGAGCAAACACGATTTCCTGGGTGCCTCTGGAAGCCCAAGGCGGGATGCAGAGCAATTATGAGGAATGAGCACAAAGCTGATTTGCATCTGAATGGCGAGGGGGGGCGATGGGCGGGCTGGGCCCGCTCCATTCACAGCACTACAATGCACCAGCTGGGAAAAGCAACTTTATTAGTGTCCCGCAGCAAAATACATTAGTAATTTGTAACCAGGCATTACAGTTCCCGTCCGTGTCACGGGGAGCAATCGGCCGCCCACACCGGGGGAGGTTTCCGCAGGGATCGGCCCCGGGGGCTCCCCCGGCAGCGGAGCCCCTCCGGAGGGAGCGGTGCCAGGAGCACAAGGGAACCCCCAGAGGGCTCCGGGGCAGCCCAGGAAAAGCAGCATTACGGCCCCAGGGCACCACCGAACACAGCTCCAAACACGACCCTCAGCAAAGCCCAGCCCAGGCACGGGTGTAGCGTTTTTCCAGCTGTTTTCCAGTTGTGCTCACACAGCCTGTGCCTGCTGCAATTTCAAACTCCTCTGAGCTTGCTCCCTCTCCACCCCCACAGCAGAGATACACTATCACATACAATATTTTCATTAATTTTTTGAGTAAAAAATCTAATTTTTCTCTCTTGATCACCACGATAAACTGAGTCTCTGAGTAGCATGATCCAGTATTAGTGTTAACCGTTAGTGTTACTGTAAAATCCTCTTTGGTTATAGAATATTTCATTTAAAGCAAGATTATAAAAAACAGTTTCCAGCTAGAAATCCACCCCTGTAATCTAAAAGCCATCTAAATTACCACACTTCTGCAGGCTGAAGATATACTGATAGGACTTAGAAATTTGAGTATCTCCCCAGGTAATCTAAACAAAGTTATCAAAATTATATTAAGTAAATACATTTGGAGGAATAGTAAATTTTTGAAAAATCCTTAGGGTATTAAAAGTAGAGTTCTGGAAGTAGCAGTAGTGGGCTAGAGAAAATCACCCCCGTGCCAGAGCTCTCTTCTAGATACTCTCCATGGCCTTGAACTCGCTGAGGGCCTGCACGGGGTTCACGTGCTTCTTCTGGGATGCCCTCTTGATTTTCGTCTGGGTCTCGTCCTGTTTCTCCCTCTTGACCAGGGGTTTCTTCTCCGGAGCCTTCATCTTCCAGGAGACGGCTGGGAGGTTGAGGGAGGCCATGCCCTGGGACTTCTGGTACTTGGTGGACGCCACGTAGGAGGCCTTGACCGTCTGCACCACGGCGTTCATCAGGTTCTTGGCTGCCTGGATCAGGGACATGGCACTGTCCACCTGCCAAGGGACACAGAGTTACACACCATGAAACCCCCAAACACAGCGTTCCACTGAGAACACGATAGGCCTGGGGGTAAAACCACTTGAAAACTGATTTATGTGACCCATTTATATTTTTCCTTTGAAACCTGAGGCTCCCAGTTTGAGGCAGGATTTTTCTTTGTATGCTCACTGGTCATAAACCTGACTTGTGCCACCAACACAAAAGCAGGGGTTTGCCCCCCTGTCTGCATTTTCCATATCAATGGCAATTGGAACCATTTGTATTCTGCCCTTTGCTTTTGTGACTAAGCTTTAACAGTTGCTTAATCTTCAATGAGATTAATAAAGCTGTAGTAATATCTTAATCACCGATAATAAATATTTAAATTGCCCTAGAATACTAAATTGTATTGGGAAGGAAGGAACACAACGGCATCACCAGCCAGGCCTGGAGCCCTTTCCCAGCTGGCTCCTGATTTACAAGAGTATCAAAACAAGGGAAAACATGAATTTGTCAAAGCTGAAGGGCACAGGAGGGACAAAGAGCTGAGGCCAGGGCTGGGTGGAAGAGAGAGGGGAGGAGCACTGTGGTGACCTCAGCTGGGACTTCCTTCTCCAGGGGCCATTGTCCTGCTCTGGGAGGGATCCTTGGCTTGTCAAGGCCAAATGGGCTGGGACAGGGATTTGATCTGGGGCAGGGTTTGGTTCTGGTGGCTTTTCTGGGGCATTGTCCCTCACTTCTACCTCACTGTGCCCCAAGTGCCACCATGGCACCTCACATCCTCTGGCAAACCCCTGTGCTCTGCCCTCCTCCTCCTGAGCCTGGAAACCACTGCACTGGAGTGTTTCCATGAATCCTCACAGCAGGAGGAATCATCAAATGCCAGGAGAGCAGGGAGGCACTTTCCTGAATGACCTGTCAGACTCTGTAAGTGCCAGCTCTGCTTGGCCAGGCCCTGCTCTGCTCTCACAGCACTCTGGTGCCTGGGCAGGGCGTTAACACTGGACAGAACCTTCCTTTCAGAGTGGTGATGCCTCTGGACTGACTGAGGTCTTCATCTGATTATCCCATGGAGCTCAACACTGCTGCTGGCAGCCCTCAGCCCCGGTGGACAGGCTCGAGGAGAAGAGATAAAATCAGGAGATCAGACTACAGATGCCAGGCTGTTCTACCACTAATTTATGGCAGAAGGAATGTAAATCCTGGAGACTCTGAGTAACTGCAGTGAAGCCCTGGAGTACATAATGCTGCACAGTAGCACATCTTCTGCTTTGACAGCACCATGCCTTCAGCCTCCCAGCTGCCAGGACACGAACAGCAGCACATCTCACCACAGCCCCTGGAGCTGCTCTGGGGGCTGGAAAGGGAGCAGGAGGGGCTGGAAAGGCAGCAGGAGGGGCAGCACAGCCCCATCATCCCCAGATGGGCTCAGCTCATGCAGGGATATCTATTGCTGACTGCTGCTGCTGCTGCCCCAAAGTTCTCCTTCCACAGCTCTCCCTGGTTTTTGGGGGGAAAATCTGTGTTACTAAGTTTAAGCAACTGAAATATCAAACACAGTTCCACTGGAAAGTATCAGTGGCAGAGGATGCCCAGAGCAGCTGTAGCTGCCCCTGGATCTCTGGCAGTGTCCAAGGCCAGGCTGAATGCAGCTTGGAGCAGCCTGGGACAGTGGAAGGTGTCCCTGCCCATGGCAGAGGGTGGCACTGGATGAGTTTTAAGGTCCCTTCCAATCCAAAAGGTTCCACGATTCTGTGGTATCTAAATGGCAAAATGTGGGAAGTTTTTTTCCATTTGCTAATCAGGGAGCAATTCTGGACTATCCGCCAATTCTGTCCCTTCTTCCAAACTCCTTCCTCAGTCCTGACACGGCTGGGCAAAAGCACCACAAGTGACCCAATGTGCCTGTGCAGGGCAAGAAGAGTATGCCAGAAGAAATTAAGAATTTAGCTCCACTTCCCTCCCCCCAAGTATCTGTTATACAGAATTCTCTTAGGAGGAAGCATTTCATGAACTACAGTGAAAAAAATTATTTGCAAAGTAATGGCTGGAATAAGGAAGCAAGCTGGCCTGGGGCAGCTTCCAGCTGTCAGAAACCAGAGCAGCCACTAAAAATCCCTGCACTCTTCAGGGCACAGCCATCCTGAAATATTAACATCTCTGGAGCATTGCAGGACCCCAGCATGTTCCAAGGCTGTGCAGAGACATGGGGCAGGTTTAGCTGTGCTGATAAAGTGATTTAACCTCACTAAGAGTGAAAAGCAGTCTGGAAAACAGATTACACAGAGGTGAAGTGAATCTGTCTGCAAACAGTTGAGTGAGGAAATGTGAAGTCTGTATTTTCACAGCAAGCGTTCCTCCCCAGAACAACGGGGCAGCAACACAAACTCCACACCATTAGAACTCGGAATGCTCCAGCATCTCCAGTCTGTGTTCCGTGGTGTTTAACACAAAAGCTCAGCCTGGAATAACGGCTCCCTGTGGGAGCAAAGCTGCCTGAGGCAGGCGTGTGCCATACGTACCCCGGAGACCACGAGCTCCCCGCCTAGGTTCTGCACCTCGGCCTTCACCTTGCTGCAGATGTTGAGCTGGTGGCAGTAGAGCGCGATGCGCTGCAGGTAGGCCAGCAGGTCCTGCTTGCACGCCGAGTCCGGGCACTGCAGGGAAACACGGGGCACGTCCGGCTCTGCAGCACCGCGGCTGGGGCAGGAGCCAGACACACACACCAGGCATCTCCCCCTGGAGCAGGGGATGGGCCGGGAGAGCACTGGGCTTTGAGACAGCTGAGGAGTGTGAGAGGCATCTAAATCCCAGGAGCCATGAGCAGGGGCAGCACTGCACAGGCTCCTTCCACTGCCCTTCAGCAGCCCTCCCAGGGAGGAGGAAGAGGAGGAAGAGAAGGAAGAGGAAGACAAGGAGGACTATTTACCCTCCCCAGGTCTGTCAGCTGTAAAATGTCCTTCCTGTACTGCACAGGACACAGCAGCAACGGTCTGACACCCAAGATCTCAAGCTGCAACTAGCAGGTGTTACCAATTCCTCCCTCAATCCTCAATCTTAAGTATTCGAAGCTCGAAAATTACAAACCTGACAGTGACTCAATTACATGCAGCAAACAGAGATTTTCCTGACTTCTGTTCCCATTTTGTAGCAGTGGGGAAAGCAGGTTCCTCACCAGGCACAAAATGACATTTTTAAGGTACTTGCTGCAGCAGTCATCCGTAAGTGAAAGGTTACTTTTTCAGCTTTGTGCACAAAAGGCTCTGCAGGAGCCCCTCTGTGCAGTTTGGGAAGGTGGCATCTTCTGGGACAGAACTGAAGAATGACCCATGGATGAGCCAGGCTCAGGCTGGATTTCCAGACCAGAGGGGAGCCCAGCTGAGGAGCAGCCACAATCCACAGCAGGCTCTGTAGAACAAAAAGGCTGTGGGAAGGGTTCTGCTGCTCACACCAGCCCTTCAGCCCCTTTAGGAGCAGCAGCAATGGGGTGCCAGCAGCAGGTCCCCCATGGGCCACCTCAGCCCAGGGGCAGCCTGGGTACTCACACACAAACACACACGACACCTACAGCTTCACATCCATGTGATTTACATCACACTGGGTCACACCCCATGCTGCTAAAGCCCTGCTCTGAACCCCAGAGAAGCATCACTTGCTGTACCCCACAGACAGCTCCTGCTCTTTGTTCTGTGGAAATGACCACTCATCATCTCATCTTCCCACCCAGCACCCACAGGCCTCCTGGACAAAACCACCATCAGACTCCTTATCTCCTGCTCTAAGGCAGGCTGCACTGTGCCCCGTATTATTTCAGCCGTAGCAGTGGAATTCCTCTGGCATTACCCAGGGACAGGACTACACCCTGCAGGGATCTCCAGCCCCTGGACAGCTGCACCCACCCAGAGTGACTTAAGAGCTCTTTTTCACACACACCCCTGTTCACAGCAGACCCTGATCCTGTGCAAGGGACCATCTGGTGAAGATTCATAATGGACATGGCATGACTGGAAGATTAATCTTCAATGTGGCACCACTTCATTACTTAATGCTTCACTCCAGCTGAGGGTTGTTGCATTTGCCATGCAGCCTCTCCTCCCCTTTGAGGGCAAGGTAAAAATCCCCTCCTGGCTGTGAGTAGCAGGCTCTGAGCCCTGATTCTTCCTGCAGACCTTCTCTCCTTAGCTATGAGATGGAAGCAGAAGCTCTTTTCTCTGTATAAAAGAGAGCAGATCGTGGTGCACACACTGGGATGTGCAAACAGGGTCCCACTCCCATGGAGCATTTCCTTCCCAACAGCACTTGATCTGCCAGAACAGGCATTTCCCTCTGCAGTGAAGGTGAGTGCAGCTAACACATACATTTGTTTCTTTCCAGGGCCAGAACAAGTGGCTTTTGTAAGGCAAAGTGGTCTCTGTGCTGAGCAGAGGTAACTGAGGTGCTGCAGTGATGTGCACACAGAGCTCACACACACACAGAGGGGCACTGCACTGGGAGATCTGCATGGCTTTATGGGCATCTGGCCTCACCAACAGACATAAAACCACCTTCTTAGTCCCAAGGAAAATGATGGAACACCCAAAGTAATTGCAACTCTCAACGTGGGCACACAGCTTCCATCAGTGCAGTGAAGCCCTGCCTAATGAAGCAGCAAAGCTTGCAGGTTAATTTTTTAAGCTAATCAATATTAGTCAGCAGCACAAGATGTTTAAGAGCAAGTCCACAAATAGCTCTGGCCAAAGAGCTAATGGAAAGCCCAAATTACCATTTTGGAAACTGCTCTCCATCTCCCAAAGAGCTCATCTAACACAGCGAGTGAGCAGCAGTGCAGGGGCTCGAGGGCTGACAAATGCCCAGTACAGCACGTCAGGGGGTTGGCTCAACAATTCCAGCTACTCTGTGGAGCTGTAAAACCCTTCAAGGAAAGACTCTCAAGGCAGGAGGCTGCTGCACCATCACCAACAGCTGAGGAAGGCAGCAAAACCTTCGTGGAATAGGAATCATCACTGGGCTGTGTACATCAATACCGTGTGAGATGGAAACCCAGATCCTCTCCTGTGTGTGCTATTTCTGCAGGCAGGATCGAGGACTCAGCTCAAAGACAGATGAGGTTTAAATGGAGATGTAACACAAGATAAAAAAGAGCATCAACAAAAGGCACTGTGGGTGCCTGCAGGAGCCCTGTCCTTTCCTAGGCAGGAGCACTCAGATAAAAATCAAAAAACCCAAAAGGCAACAATTTGAACACTGATGAAGAATGATGACATTACTGGACTAACCCACAGCCACAACCCCCATCTGCAGAGCTGACATGGGAGGATTCCTACAGCACAGCCCAGCAGGGAGTGCAGTGCAGATGGAAATAAACTTGTTGGGGGACACCCCACCTTCCCAAACCCCCCAAACTGAGCTGCTGCCACAGACTCAGGGAAGGTTACTGCCAAAAGCTAAGCTGGCTGCTTCAGGTCAAATCCAGGCTCCATCCTGGACACAGCAAACAACCCCCCCTTTCAATTCCTGCCACCCCAGCTGAGCCTGCAGAGAAGCAGAATCACCCTTTTCTCTGTTTATGCAGAGGAAAGGGGCAGGGGAAGACAGCAGAGCCCTGATGGTGTGCGCTGATGGACACAGCAATCACCAGTGGTTGCAGGGGAGAGCCAGCAACCCCAGAGCTTCTTCCTCCCACTGCCTCTCCCTTTGGGAATGGGCCCTGCTGCACCAAAACATGTCCCTCAGCCTCGGCTGCCAGCTGGGCCCAGCAGGAGCTGCCAGCAGCTCTTCTGGAGAGGCAGCTCCCTGGCAGGACGGGCACTGACCACGTGTGCCAGCAGCTGCCACCAGCCTGTGCCCAGGGTCCCCACTCCAGCCCCCCAGCAGGGACCAGTCTCCCCAGCAAGAGGGTGGGGGAGCCTTTTACTGGGAAGTGGAGCAACCCCCTACCCTCACCCCCAGCTGCTTCTCACTGGGTGATCAGAACTGATGTAACCTCGGCCTCCCACCGCTACGAAAAGAAAAAAGGAACAGGAAGTTCCTTTGGCTTCGTAGGTGTTTTGACATTGAAAAAATAAATAATAGAGAGACCCCTTGCTGCAAATCATTGTCATCTGTGTTGTGCTCATAACTGCTTCATAGTCCCCTGTTCCCAGGAAGCAGCAGCTGCTTGGAGTGAGGGATGGAAGCCTCAGGGAGAACCTGCAGCTGATGGCAGAACTCTTCCCAAGAGACAGGGAATTCCTGGGACAGCAGCTCTGGGAGCTCCAGAGGAATGTGCTGCAGAAGGGCCTGATGGCAGAGCTGGGAGCTGCTGTCACACTGACACGAGGAGTCACAGCTCTGGTATCACCCAGCACACAGGACACAGACCCTCTGTGAGCTCCCTCCAGGAGCAGGGACAGCAGGAACCAGTGCTTGGAGCTGCTCGTGCTCTGTAGCTGTCACACTGCTCCACATTAACACGTTTCTAAAGAGTATGGAAGCACATCTAATGAAATATGCAGGCTCAAAGTATTAGCAGAGTACGGAGTCAGGAAAAAGCTATATTCTTGTCAAAATGACTAACTGTACAGTGATGCTCATATTTATCTTCAAACATGTGCCTAATCTGTTACATTTTTAAGGACCTTACTGCTACTAAAAGTAGTTTTCTTTTATACTTTGAAATGGCTTGGTACAGAAAACCCTATACCAACTTTGCGTAAAACATGTGAATTTAAAAAAAAAGAAAAAAAACCCCTGCATTGTAAACCTTCAGCCTGAGCTCCCCTGAGACCCTGAACACAAACTGCTCCTTGCTTCATTTACCTACACCAGCAACACACCTGGTTCTTGCAGAAACAAGGCTGTCAGAGTGCTGTAGCAAAGAAAGCCATTTGAAAAAACACTTATCAAATTTATCTCCCCATTGAACATTTCTCACTGCATCATTACTAAAGGAGGGTGTAGACAAGCACCTCTGAATACAACATTAAGAGAGAGTCCTGCACTGCAATGATTTACTTTCAAAGTGACACCAGTTCAGTTAAAACCTTGCAGTACAAATTTCCATCCTGAAAAGGCCTGGAAAGCAAGTGACAACAGAGAAAACAAAGTTTAGTCCATGATCTCAGACTTAACCTCCCTGCATTTCAGAGTCTCTCTTGAAGGTAGAATATTATTACTAATGTTGATGTTTCCCTGCTATTTGGGTGTGGGCTGAGGCCAGAGGTGCTCTTGCTTGGCCCAGTTTCTAAGTGGCTCAGGACAGGCATTGTGCTTGCTCAGTCCTGTAAGAATTCCTTCCCAACACTGGGACAGCACAGCCACACTCAGGTCACTGCAGGCCTTGCTCCAAGCCTTCATCAGCTCTGACTGGACAGTGAAAAAAACACCAGAGAGCCCTGACACCCTCCCCACCCAGTCTGTGGAGCATCTGAAAATTGTTAATCTTACAAAGCTGCCTCAAAACCAGTATTAAAGGATGTGCAATAGGCCAGGTGCCATTGTGCAGCTGCTGGCCTTGCAGTCTGTGCTTTGGGAAGCACCAGGAGTGCTCTGGGTGTGACGTGAGCCCAGCCTGGCTCCTGCTCAGCACTGGCACTGCCCTGGCTCTATGTGACCTCAAGGAGGACTGGCACAAAATGCCAGATGCATGATTCCAGCCAAGGACCTGCTGTGTCACTGCTCAGGGAGGCAGGAGAGCAGCTGGAAAGAACAGAAGGAACATAATTTTCTAGCAGCAGATCTGAAAAATCAGTTAAAACACCCCAAAATCAAAGACATTTTCATCTGTTCATCATGCCTGCAGTACTAAAAGATCTCTTGCTCCTTGGTGCTAGAGGCTCCAGGACTGTGACTTACGTGGTCAGCAATGGTCCGGCCCAGCTTGTCCATCCTCGATCCAGCCTCTGCAATCTTCTTGGCTGCACTGATCACATCTGACGTGTTCTTCAGAGGACCTTTGCCCCTGCAAAACAGAGCAGACGCTCCCTCCTAGCACCAGGAAACTACAGCAGTGAATTCTTTGTCCCTTTTCTCATTCTGTTCCACACTGTGCTGGCAGTGACTCCTCACTCAAAGGGCAGGAAAAGGCTGGAGCAGCCATTACAGCACCTTCATTTTCAAGAGTTACCCCCTTTCAGCTCTTCCCCCCATTTAGCTTAAATCTAGGAATAAGAACATCTTAAATTTTACTGCTTTGAGCAGCTTAATGATGATAAGAGATAACATTTTAAAAGACGGATTTGCAATTTTTATGGAATGGAACATGAAGGTTAAAAAACAGCGTTATGTAAAATCTGGTAAATTAATTTCAAAAGGCATCAAAAACCCTCTCTTTCCTCTGCAAATAACTGTACTAGGAACTATTTCTGCAGTATGGCAATATTGAGAAGCCCATAGAATTTAATGCTGTAAAGAAGTGAGCAAATATATATCTATATTCCTGGGGACAAGAATCACCCTTAAGAAAGAACGAAAGAAAGACAGGCAATAACTGCTGTGTATCTGTAGATCAATTTAAACAGTTATTGCCACCCAGCCACTACACAATAATGCATCTCCCCAGTTAATATGCAGCTGGAACAGGGCACCATTTAAAAGATATTATAAGAAGTGAGACTCTTAGGAGAACTTGCACCATGTCTCATTGAAAACCCAGCAGCCCAGGCAGCTCGGAGAGAGCACAAATTAAAAAACCTCACCTGGTGAAGTCTGTCATTTCCATCATGATCATACACATCTGTTTGGCCAGGACAATGATGTCATTGCCACTGTCGTCCCATTTTGACACTTCAGCGTCCAATTTGCTCTTTTCCTCCTGGAAGCTGGCAACCTGCTCAGCAATCTTGGCTTTCTGCTCTTGAGGGAGCTGAGCCATGATAGCCTGCAAGAGAAGAGTTTTCTCACATGGCCTCCTGCTGCCTTGTAGAGGCTTTTTGGAACACTTCACTAATAACCAATTTCAGTCATGTAGATGGGGGATAAAACTTTAATAGCAATCCTCTACCTAGAGGCTTTACAGAGCCATTTGCTTCCATTTTGAATCAAAGTTTATACTATTTTTTAAGAAAAAGTGCCCAGAAAGACAAGTTGACACTTAAAATATGGGCCTTTGCATGATAAAGCTGTTAAGACGCCAAACAAATTTGCCAGATATTACCATCCCTCAAAATAAAACTGCATGAAGAAGGAAGACTTGTCTTTTACAGAAAATTTCAACGGTTTAAAATTAAGTTCCACTTGGGTATTGAGGATAATAAGAAATATTACCAGTCTCTTCCCTGCAAAAAGCTAGCTGTACTCTTTTGAAACATGTCTGCTGAGGAAAGAGTAAGTGAAAATAAAGAGTATGTGCTTACTCCCAAATAAAATCTCTCAGACTGGGTTTATAGCCTGTGTAAGACTCCATGGCCTTGCCTTCATAAATACTGGGAGCACAGATGCCTCCAGGAGCAGGTAAAAAGGAGCCTTTGGTATTAAAAATCCTCTGGCAGCAGCTGTGCTAAGAGGTAAATGAGCAATGTCTGCATTTAAATAGAAGGGGTGAGGGTCCAAGCATAGAGAGGGCTTGTGGAAGGGAGGGGAGCATAAAAATACTCACAGTTGGTCTAATTCCCAAGCCAATATTGCCAAAGTTTGATAAACAAGGTCTGGCTACTTCTTGCCTGGCAGGAAGAGCCTCCACAAAAAATCTGCCATGGCACCTTCCCAAGAGTGTAAATTACTATCGATCCAGAGGGGCCGTGTCAAATAAAAGCAATAGGTAAGGCCTGGTCTTCCTTCAATGCACTGATTTTAGGGTTTCACCTCTTAATGATTCTATATTGCCTATCAGTGCTTTCGTTTTTGAGTCACAGGAAATGCAGTTAGTTGAAATGATTTCATTTCTGAGTTCCTCTCAGTGTTGTCTTGAATGCTCAGTGACCAAACAGACACCAGCACATGTGTGAGGAGACATTTTGGGAAGATTTTTTTCTCATAAAGTTACTGTTTGTCTGTTGAAAATAACATTAATCCAATGGAGTGATCTGCCCTGTACCTCCCTGCAGAAGCTCACCTGGCTACAATGTCTGTGATATCAAAACATGATGTAGTCTCTTGGTACTAAAAGGATTTTGATCTTTCAGAATACCCAAAATACCCAAAATAAAACACACACGTTTCTCACATCCATCAGACCAACTGCATTTCACTCAACCACCTTTTCAGAAGAATGCTGGAAACAAAAAATGCCAGTTTTCTGATCCAGCATTTTTATTACCAGCCCCCCAAATTTAACCTGGGTTTTCAAAGCAAGCTGAAGTGTTTCTTGAACACAGGTCACATTTCATAATGCTGAGGTTTGTGCCTTACCCTTGCACTCTGTCCAGCAATGAGCTGATCATCCTCAGTCTGGATACTGGTTCTACTTCGGACGTCGAAATCCTCAGTCTCAAAGTCAGAATCATCCAGCTCTTCAGGAGTCTGAGGAAAAAGCATTCAAGCAGAGTCAAACTACAGATTTCATGGCTCTGAAAACCAACCAGAATATTATTTTTCAAGCAGAGAGAATGGAAATCGGTGGAGGTAAAAATGATTCCATGTTTTCAACAAAAAGGTAAATACAGGGACTGTATCCAGCTCTGAACACGTGTGATTTTATGTGCTTGACTGCCCCTGTTAAACACCACAGGGATCCCCAGAATCACACAGCAGTAACTAAACAGCTGAGATTTGTTAGGACATTAATGCACTCAGCATCTGAAAGACAGAAAAAAGTTCTTGCAAAACGAACAGTGCTTTTGCAAGTTGATAAAATGTAAAAGCTTCACTCGAGATTCTGAGGCTGGAATTACACACAGCTCTAAGGGCTGGTTCAGAAGCACAGGCAGTGTCTTCAGCACAATTATGAATCAAAGCATTGACTAAATTAACAACAGATAAAATATCTCAAAATTTATCATTATCCCTTGGGAAAAGCTGAAAAATTTCAGCTAGTAAGGGCCAGCTTTTATGCTGTAGGCTAAACACATCTGACCTAGTTCCTGCTTGCCTAGGATTTATTTTTGCTACTGCCAGTCTGTAGCTGACAAACTTTTTATAAAGCCTATCAAGTTTAAACAGCATGTTTGTCAAAATACTACATCTTTGCTAAAGTGGCACTTCATGACAATTCTCCAGAGCTGGGTCAACAAAGAACTTCACTGATGGATGCAATAAATTGTCATTAACAGATAAGATGCAAATAAAGTCCCTGTTCTTTTAGATTTTTTTTACTATGATTTGAATTTCACAGACTTGTCTTCCACTACAGACACTTTGTGATACAGTGAAAATAGAGATGGACATATAAAATAATTGCCAAAAGCAAAGGTGAGTAGAATGACAATCAAGACTTTGGGTATTTCAGCCTCCTCTCCAGGCCCTGGAGAACAGGGTATACCCACAACAGCAGCAGAGGGACACACACTAAGAAACAGCTCAGTGTAGCAATATTTAAAAAAAATGAAAAAGCATAAAGAAAACAGTTCTGCTGTACATGATTCTGTCTGTGACTCTCCTCTGCCCATCCCTCCCAAAGCCCAGGGACACACAAAGTGTAATTCTGCCTCTGAAGTGCCACCAAGGGCAAAAACTCCTCTGGGGTGATGAGCCTGGGCAGCAGGGAGGGGGGAAGAGGTTCTCTTCAATAAATACAGATATAGTGAAATGGTAGTTTTGAAAATATCCTGCATAAACACAAAAATGAGGTATTGCAGTGGCTTTTCCTGCTGGTTCCTGTGAAGAGCAAGAGCCTCTGGACAAAGCTTCAGTGAATGAGCCCCTGTGAGCAGGGTTACACTGAGCCCTGGAGAGCCCTGGGATCCCCATTTGGATGGCTCTTTTATTGCAAAATAAACTCTCTGGACAACAAGTGCTGATATTTTAACTTCTTACTAGGTGGCTGCTGTGTGGCCAGGGAGCTATTGTTGGCTGCTGGCAGTGGAGCTGTGGCTCCCTGGCCCTGGAGGGTGGCACAGGGCAAATGTCAACATTCCTGGCACTGCCAGCCTGGGTAATTGCTGCCCACTGGGACTGGCAGCCCAGCTCTCTGTCCTGAATAACAAGGGCTACAGCAGGGGGGGAAATCACACCTGTTTGTCTGCATAGCAGGAAGGCTTTGATACCCTCAACTACCACTGGCTGTCTAAATCCTGAGCTTGTCTGAAAAAAAACTCCATGGGGAGCACAGATGTGCTTGTCAGCTTTTCTCCTGGTTTCTCATCTGATCCTTTGCTCTAAGCAGCAAACATGGAAGATGCCACTGCAAGGGTTACTGTAATCACATATCTTCTGGGGCTGTACATTCTTGATTTACTGACCATCAAGCTGCATCTGTTATGGTCACCACTCTGAAAGACCAAGACAGTTTCTCAGAGTAAAAGGAATACAAGAAAAAGAAGAAAAAAGGAATAAAACCCCTATATTGGTCTTTGCTAAGTCTGGCTCCTGCCCATTTTTGCCCCAGTAAGATCCAAGAAACAGGTCCATGGATCAGCTTCAACCAGAACTCCCTTTTCTGCATCCCTTCAACCAACTGTGCCCTTCTGCATCTGGCCTACTAGAAATCAGGGCTCCCAAGTCACTCCCATTACAAGCACACAGGAGTCAAAGCCTCTGTGAGCTGCCTCTGTTTACCCAGGTTAGCCAATTAACAAATTATGTGCTCTAGGAACTACAGACCTAACTCATTTCAGCTTCCTTTTGACTAACTAACATTAATTCTCAAAATTTACTTAATGAAGAGTCATTAGGTTTTATTTCTAAGCTCTCAAACCATCAACAAGCATCTATAGTTCTGAATTAATTTGCTGTTGTTAACAGAAAGGTCACTGATTTTAGCACATTAACGAGCCAGGCATTACCATGAGATTACAAAAGATGCATGAAGGGTATTTAGCATCACAACTCGGGCCATCATTGATGCTCAGATCTGGTTAATGAATCTGAATCCAAACGTACTGCTCAAGTGCTCCACAGCGATTAGCACATTTTATGACTCTGAATGTTAACAGGAGCTAAACGAAATTTTTCTCCGAACTGTTCTCCATTATCCTGACTGCTGTCAGTTCAACAGAGGCAGGGAAAGGTGTCGGGGAAGTTGTGCTCACCCGGATCATCAGCACGGCTTTCCTGATGTCCCGGATGCCGTCGTACACCAGCCGGGAGGCATCGATGAACTCGTTCTCGTCCATGGGCTGGGCAGGGTCGGAGCTCAGCGCTTCCACTGCAGCTTCCACTTGCTCCGTGAAGCGCGGCATGACTGCACCCAGAGCACAGAGCCGGTCAATCCCACCCTGAACTACTCTCTGCTTCCCACTCCTGCCTTGCTCTTAACTATCCTGGAAGCTGTACAGTCCTTCCACTGAAATCACAACATTTGGTACAGGAGATGAAGTCTTAATCCAGCTCCGTTTCTGCTTACGCTGCTGCTCTTTGGTATTTTCCCCTCGGATAGTGAAGTTTATCACACCCTTCTAATGGACAAGGAGAAAACACCTGGGGAAGTCCCTGGAAACTATGAGATAAAATATTGTTTGTTTGATGTTCCCTGCATATGTACATAATTTTTTGGGGGGGAAAAAAAGTCGTGCTACCATCAGGAAACTCAAGTTTAAAAAGCACTGGAAGGGGGCAGGTTGCACTGCTGCATTTCAGTGACTCATGGTGCCCCAGGAAGAACATGCCAGAACCAGTGAGTCTGCTGTTTCTTCAGTGTCACCCTTGATTCTTCATCAAAGTAATTAAAGCAAAACTAGCATTGGGTGTATGGCACTGAAGCAGCCAGAATCCCCCCTCACCCTTACGGATGTCACCAGTAGTTCATAGGGAACACCCTAATTTAGTATTTATGTGTGGGGCACTACAACCTACAATGCTCTTCCAACAGCTGTAAAGATACTTTACAAAATTTGCCCTAATTATTACCCTAAATTCATTCTGCTGGGGGAATGTGATCTTCCTTCTGGACCCTGAACAGCTGCAGAGCCTTGTGCAATACTCCAAGATGAGCACAGCACAACTTCCAAGCCTTCGCTCATGTCTGGGACTCATTCCTGGTGTTTTTGCTTCCCACAGCCCAGTCCCTGACAGCAAGCACACTCAGGGATACCTTGAGCATCGCTGAGCTTTGAGCCAATCAACACAGCAAAAGCACACGTCTCACTTTGCAACAGTTTAGCAAACAACTCCCACTAATTTGCATTCCAGCGAATTGAGTCTTTAACAGATTTCACAGGTACACAGGTACCCAGCTGCTCACAAGCTTTCAAACAAGAGCAATTCTGGGCTCCTGGGAGTGAGCGACCCTTACCTGTGTTGGACAGTAACTTGGTTGCTTCCAGCACCTTCTCAGTGTACACTCCGGGTTCGTAGTTGTCCATCTCCGAGGTGACCACGTGAATGACCCGAGCGGCGCGGCCCCGGATCGCACCGGCCGTGCGGTCTAAGCCATCCACATCTTTTTCTTGGAGAGCGATGACACATTTGTTTACATCTTCTAAAATGTGATTCTCTGGAGGTAAAAGAAGGAGGATTTAGATGGTAATGTCTTTTCTGTCGCAGTCATCAGCATGGCAATTGCTCAGGGAAGGACCTGCTCTACAAAAGCTCCATGGAGATGCTGTCAAGCATTAATGTGAAGGTCACTACAACCAGCAAAGAGCTGCCCTTCCACAGGAGGTGTCAAAAAGCCATCAGTCCATTCACCAACTGGCCTCCACACGTCCTGGCCCTGCTTGTACTCGATTTTACCAACAGGAAAGCTGAGTTCTGCTGAGTTCTCCCCTGGTTTGTTTCCATATTTCTCCCCTGGACTGCCCCAGCCCTTATTTCAAATACCTGCAAACCACTCCCCTGCCAGTGCACGTGGGGTGATGGGCACCTCCACAGCACCACACCTACTCCCCTCAACACTCCAACAGACACTTGGTGCATGTTTCCAGCTTCCTCCAGAGTGTTTTCCTACAGCCACACACATTCCATCAGAGCACGTTACACTGTCAGTCGCCCATTCCCATCTGAGACACATAATGTATGCAGTGAATAATGTGGAAAGCATTCCAGCCACATAGCACTCACTGACTGTTCAGAAAACAAACAAAAAATAAACACAAGACCTCTGTTTGCAATTAGCTTTTTTAATATACATTTTCTGGTTTTGTAAAGAGATATTTTCTGCATTCGTCCAGTCAAAGAAGCCCAAAATGGGAAAAATTCTCTAAGAGATTTCTGAAGGTGCCTAAAGAAATTGCCTGAAGAAATTATTTGGGGAAACCTACCCTAAAGATCCCCCAAACTGTTATTAGAGACTTCCAAACTCTGTTAGAGAACTCTTTAATGTACCAGGACTAATGTTTCAGTATCATCATCCAACACCAGCATTTGGGCCGCTTGGTAAGAAACCAACTTGGAAACATTTCTGCTCTGTCACTTAAAATAGTTTCCA
The DNA here is from genome assembly GCA_013400575.1 of Peucedramus taeniatus. NCBI lineage: Eukaryota > Metazoa > Chordata > Aves > Passeriformes > Fringillidae > Peucedramus > Peucedramus taeniatus. Next base: position 195,884 of record WBNO01008540.1, on the reverse strand, counting down.
GTGTTAATTACCATTGATTTAATCTTTCTACACTGCCAACCCGTGCAAGTGGCTTTTATTCCCTCTGCAGGTAGTAAAAGAGCCATTTTGCAAGAGTTTGTAGAGACAAGAAGCTCATAGTGTTGGCTGGGAGAGGATTTGGAGGAACTGCCTGAAAGGATTGCTGCAAGAAGCTATGCCTGATTTACATAAAATTAACACAGCCAGGTGCAATATTGCGAGACTTCAGTAAGTAACCTGGGCAAAAATTACACTTGTGAAATCCCTCTGAAGCAACTCAGCCTGAGCAGGTTCAGCTGAGGGCAGAATGTGGCCCTGAGAGAGCAAAGAGCAGGTTCATTAGTGATTTGACAAGCCAGTGAGCAGGCACAGGAGCCACAGCGAGCACAGAGGGTATTTAAAGAAGAGACAGCCCTGGGAGCTGCAAGAGCCCAAAGAAAAAGCTTTGGCACCAGACCAAAACACAGACTGTTTATTGCTTCAATTCCTAAATGAATAAATTAAGCCACAGACCATTTAAAAGCCTCTTTGGATTATCTGAACTTTAATAAAAGGCATGGACAAAATGAAGGTGAATATTTAAATGTCTGCTGATCATTTAATGCCTTTTGCAGATGTGAAGTGGCCAGAAAGTCACTTCTAGAGGGAGATAATCCACAGGGCAGCTTGCAAAGGGCCCAGGAAAGTGCAGGACTGTCAGGTCTATCTGCTCTGGACATATTCTCCAGCTGGATGATAAGAGATAAGATCTGACGCTGTGCTGAGTCCTTGTAAATACACCCAGTGCTCCCCATCCCACTGGCACACAGAGCATGGGTTCCCCACCAGCACCTCTGGGGATGGGAGATGGCTGTCTCACATCCAAACCCCGCTGTCCTCCTGCTGAGCAGGAGAAACATCCCACAGCAACACAGCACAGGCAACAGCAAAGGCATCTTGTCCCACCAAAATAGCTACTGGGAAAATGGTGTGGTTGGGCAACAAGGTAAAAGGAAAGGTATTTTTTCCACAGAAATGATTTTTAGACCAAACAAGGAAATACATTAAACTGTGAAAAGCTACAGAATAAAAAGTCACCCACGACTGTCAATCCTCAATTCACGCCCACCAAACACCTTCCACCTCCACCCACCTCCACATTAAAGGGATGAAGCAATGCTTTTCTGAACAACCCCAGCAGCCTTGAGGGAGTCTGAGGGCTACAGGAGATCAAAATCAAAGAACAACAGTCAGGAGATGAAGCCACAGATTCATAAATACAACTGTGCTTCTCTGCTGCACCTCCTGTGGAAGGTCTCAGAACCATTTCCACGCTGAACCTCTGCTGCCAAGGGGCACTGCAGGAGCCAGGCCAGGCAGCACATGGAGCAAACACCGGGGAGTTCACACTCTTGTAAATACAGTGTTCATCCTGGCAATATTCACTGGGAGGCTCTTCAGAAAAAATAGTTCCACTGAGATGGGCAATCTGTGGCATAAACCTCTGTCAGCAGCAGAGGAACAGAAGGCAGCAAATGGAATGGTTTTTTAAGAGGGTTTCAAAGGAGATTCAGGTAATTTCAGAACATTGAATTTGACAATTACACGGTGCTATCAGCAGCTGCTCTAAAGAACAGAGATAGTGGGCACACTAACACAGAGTGCTTCGGGAAGGCACTGATAAGAGGGATAAGAATTACAGAAGGTACAGGAGAGTTTTGAAATGAGGAATAATGAAACAGAGACTGTGCAGTCAGGGAAGTGATGACTGACAAAGTGCATGGCAGAACTCTGCACGTTTGCAAACAACATGAAGAGACAGAAGGGGGAAAAAACCTCTTCACCATCTTTAGTACAAGTAGGGGCATCAAATGAAGCAAACAGGTAACAGTGCAAAACAAGGAGGTTCTTCACAGGGAGCACACTTCAGGTGTGAATCTTTGCACAGGATGATGGAGTTGCCAGCAGTTCATAATGGTCAAAAGAACAACTAACACCAACTTAAATGAGAAAAATCTGTCAAGGACTGTTCAGGAGATAGCACCTCTGGTGCTGGAGCTCCCGGAGCTGAACATCACTCATGGCTGGAAGCACACAGACATCTCTAGGCTACAGGGCTCCTGTGCCATCCATCTCCATCCCAACAGTGAGCCTTGCCCAGACCCTGCCCTAACTCAACAGGGCCCTTCTGCTGCTGTACCTATGAAAATGCTGTCACCTGCAAGCTCACCTGCAGCACTGTGCACTGAAGGATCCTTCTTCTATGATGTTCTGCTGTTACCTAAACCCAGCATCCCTTGCATCAAGCCTTTACTTGTGGATAATTGACACAATTCTGTAGCATGAGCTGAATGGTGAAGCCTTTACTTCAGCACACCACACAGTAGGGATGTGGGATGGCTTACATACATATTTATATATGCACACACTCATGCACTCACAGGAACTCCTTTAAATTCTGCTTACATCCCAGTTAGTAACTAATACAAACATCCTAACAGCCCCAAACAGCATTTGATATAAATCATACCCACCACGACTTTATCCAAAAAGAGGTTCAGACTTCTAGCAGATGAACCGGAGTTGTGGCATTATATGGAAAACATTTATCAAAGTTCAAACAAACAATGTTTAAAAGAGTATTTCTTGCTTTAATATTTTTCTACCATCTCTTCACTAACACACACACATAAATTATTACTGAATGCACTTGAATATCTGGACTTGTCTCAAACTACATTTCCTTGGCTCCATTTTGGGTGGTGAGCACTCACTCAAGGTGAACTCTCATGAGTCAACATGCCAAACCAGGAAAGAAACCTTCTCTGCTTACTGCCAAGCTCCTGAGAGTACAGCCATGCAATAGATTTGGTTATTTAACCAAAAAGCCCAGTTCTGTTCTAACCTGCATCCCTGCAGAAGATGGGGCTGTCCTGCACACAACGCACTTGAGTCTTGTGGTGCTAAACCTGGACTAGGGAAGGAAAGGGAAGGAAAGTGATTTTGGCAGCTCCACACAGGCTGTGTTTGTATGGACTCCCAGCTTTTCCTTCTCACATGTTTGTACACTTGTGGGAAAGCTTCAAGTGGAGCCTTGAACTTCAGCACACAATTCCCTCTGTACAGATTTCCCCAAACCAGGCTCCTCCGAGCTGTGCAATTCCAGCTGCTGCTGCCCCAGTGAGCACCCACGGATACAACGAGCTCAGACACTGAACTGCCCAAGAAGTTTATGCTTACTCATTGCAAAGAGGAATTTTATTGAGAACCCAGGGAACCACAATACAATGTGTATGACAATGCAGGTGACTCATCACAGGAACACCACTTGGGCTTTTGTTCAGTTTTTCTTAATAATAAAAAAAATATGGTCTCTTAATTCAGGACCTTAATTTCTCATCTACATTTTCTACCTATGTTCATCTGGTACTTCTGACTCCACACATCCTCCTGTGAAATAACTCTTTACAATGGAGGTCTTAGGTCAATTCAGATGCCCAAACCTGCTTGCACCACGGAAATTAGAATCCCAGTTTGCAGTGGTGATTTGTGAACACTAGTGCAGATACAATTCATGTGGTTACATCTCCATGTCCTCTGACTAGAGCACAATTAAAGGATGTGGAAATAAAAATGCCCCCATTATTTTTAGGTCACAGCAGCTGATAGCGGGTCTTTATCAAGATGCTGATAAAACGTATTATCTTGGCAAGTACTTTGCCAAATGTAATTATTAATCTATTATAACGATCCAATCTCTTTTAAAAACTTTTAAAACTTTACTAAAGCTGACATGGTATGAACAGTTTTATTTTAATTAACTTGTACAACCATGGATATTCAGTTTTGTTTACATGGCAGTCTAAGGTGACCTGAGGGATCATTTTTTCTGCGACCTACCTCGGACATAAACATGTTCTACTTCCCCATGAGTTACTGGTGAGGCTTGTCTACAGCAGCTAAATGGTAATTCATCCTTAGTTCACCAGCAATTCCAAATCTTGGGACATAAAGTGTCTTCTTGAAACCAGACCTCCTGCTGCACTTTCACACCTTGCTGGGCACAAGGTGATCCCAGGTGAGGTGTGACAACACCATCCCTTCCCAAAGCCTCACAGACTCCAGAACATGTGTCCAAACCACTCCTTTCCAGGACTAAGCTCTTAGGAGGATGATTATCTCTCAGCCTGGAGTCCTGATTACCTGACACAGCCAGAAAGTCATCGATGGAAGTGATGTCATCCACGGCATCCGTCAGCACGCGGACTTGCCTCTCCCACTGCTCCTTGAACAGATCCATGTTCTCCTGAGCCAGTTTACTTTGGGGTTTAGCAGCCAGAGCCAGTGCAGCATTGATGACCTGTAAAACACCTCTGGATTTTTAAAACATATCCCAACAAAATTATTACCTCCTGTGTGTTTATCCAATGAACTCAGCAGCAGACAAAGCAAGTTTAATAAGTTTTGAGTAACTCAATGTTTAAACACAGAAGTGTTTAATTTTGTTGCTCTCACATCCAGTTCATACTTGCTTCCACATTTATTATGGATAGTTATTAGAAGCAAAATCCCTTGGCAAGTTTTCACAAGAGCTGGTTTCACCTGTCTTTAGCAGATCGTGGTAACAAGGTGTTGCTTTCCCAGTGCAGACTGTGTTGTTAAGTATTTTAGACAGGATGACATTTAATACACTCAAGGCTGCATTTGCTACTTGTCAAAACCTCAGTAAAAAGGTCAAAAAAGGATTAATCTTATAGAGACTGAAGTAGAAACAATATGCAAATACAAAATTAAAGGTAAATTTTGATTTATCCCTTTTCTGAAGCTTTACACTGGATCTTACCAGTAACTGCTGTAATGACTTCAGATTTCTGCTATGGCTGTGAGCAAGCCAGATTAGCCAGGGAACAGGAGATGCATCTTCTGAATACCCTCTCCTAATTTTCTTCACACCCCAAAACCAGAATTTACACCAGATCCTAGTTTTTCTTAGCAGAACAAATGCTACAGGTGCTGCTGGGTCACAGAGCTTACGCTGTGTCCACTAATTGGTCATTTAAATGACCACAAAGAGCCTCTTTGAATGTGGGGAGAAACCAATCTCAACAGCCTGGTCCTGCTCTTGCTGCAGCAGAATGACCTGGAGAGGTGCCAGGTGTGAGGAACCATCCGCAGGCAGAGCGTGACAATCCCAGTCCTGCTCCCAAGCACCTGAAAGTCAGAGCTAATTAACTCACAACTTCAAGGTGTCATTTTTCTTCGCCACTTTAGGACTGTATTAATTTCACAAACTTGTCGACCAAAACATGCAAGCACCAGATGTTCCCACTTTTCCAAAATCTACTTTCTCTACCTGCTTCATTTACAAGTGTCACAAAGCATTTAAAAAAATATATAACTCACTAAACATGGAAATGGTGGTGATGTCAAATGTACTGGGACAGCACTGCATGAATCAGGCAGGAGGAGGAGGAGGCTGTTTGACCTGAGGAATGGCAGGAGTTACCAGTGAAAAGAAAATCCACAGAAGGGCTGGGCTGCTCCCCACGCTGCCTCTGGAGCAGGGGCTGCAGGTCTGGGTGACAAACCCAGCCCAGCTCAGTGGGTTTGGTGACAGTGACCAACACAAGAAGCAGCACCTGAGCCTGAGCAGCATCTGCTCAAGGGTCTGTGGGGGTGAACACGCTTCTGACCCCTGCAGGAACAGCACTGAACCTGTCCCAGCCACCACCAAGGGCTTCTCTGCTGCTCCCCTTCCTCCAGCCAGCCCAGGGTCAGACTTCTGTGGCACTTGCAGGAGTTAGGATGTCCCTTTGGAATGTCCCTGCTGCCAGCCATGGTCCCTGCTTCTCTGCCACCCTCACTCATGGAACTGTAAGTCCTGAAAACCCCCAAAAAGCCTTGCAACAGCCAAGAAAATGATATTTCGAATTTTAAAATCAAATAGAAATAGAAGTGTTAGAGAGGCAAACCTGTCCTCAGCTGCTCAAGAGCCCTGATTTGCAGTCCAGCCACTGCAACCTCTGATCCCAGTCTGATGGATGTAATGAATTAACCACCTATCAATCAAAATCTAGATACCCAAGGTTTCATGAAGATGAATCTGAACAAGCATCCTGGAAACAGGAGAGATAAACCAGACAATGCTCTAGAAATCTGCTCTCACTTTTATCCTGCTAGGATAAAAGTCTCTGTCGCTACAGAGACAGAGATGGTGGCGAGGCGACACCAAGGGTCAGGACATTTTCTCTGCTTTTCCCAACCTGCCTTGGCCCATATCAGATATAAAATATCCTGTAAGCACTGAGACAGGGCAGCATTAATACTGCAGGAACATATGGCCTGGGTTCCTGCGAGATATTTGTCTGGACACAGCAGCTGTCTGGACAATTAATCTTTGCCAACAGCGCATGTCAAGCCCAGATGCCCATGTTCAGCACCTCGACACAGGTAATGGCAGAGCTGTCACACACACAGGGCTCTGCAACTGCTCCACAGCCCCAAACTGTGTGTCCTCACCAAATCCAAGCACAGGATGCACAGCATCACCCTCCTCTCAACAGGCAGCTTGTTCAACCAGAAAAAGTGCATTTTTTTTATACATTACAGCAAAAATGTATGGCCAAGGTGAATGTATTTTATAAAAATGATCAAGCAAAACTAGAGTTGATTTCCCTCAGACAGACATTGCTGCAGTAGGAAACCTGGTGGGGATATCAAAGGTTATCCATGGTCACCATAGAGCTAAAGACAAACCTACAGCTCAGGAGAGCCACACAGGTGTGAGTGTGCTCAGGAAGAAATTCAGGGCAGCAGACACAGCTCAGCAGTCCCTTTTTATAGCACACACTCCATATCTCCATGTGCAAAGTGGCCACAACAGGCAGCTTTAGCAGGGGTGATAAAAGCCATCACTCTGTGGAGAGTTTAGCATTCAAGTGGGCAAATCATCCTGCACCTGTCTCACACCTCTGCCTGACGAAATATCCTAGGGATCACTGACAACACCCTGCATGTGATCTGTTCCAGGGAATATACTCTGGTATCCAGCACAGAGTGATTGATTTATTTTCCAACAGATGCTTAGAGAGATATGGGAAAATGATAGGGATCTTAAATAGTCTGTGTACTTAGCAGGACTATGATCCCTTTATTATCTAAAAATAAACACTTTCAGGGGGAGGAGGAAACACTTTTTTGGGGGAAGGGATGGACCACAATACACTTTTCCTTCTCCAAAACACATAAAGCATTAGGCAATTACTTTAAAATATCAGTAACTCTCACAGGATGGAGATAGACACAGTTGAAACCCCAGGAAGATCATGACCAGACTATCTGAAATGTAGCCACTTCCATGCAAAACACTTGGCAATTTCAGGGAAATATTTTGTATTTCAGAGCTTTTCAAGATGCTGCCAGAGCACTGTGATCACAATGACTCACTGAAGTAGTACAAAGAAAAGAATCAAACAGGGACATTTTGAGCCTATCCAGAAGGAAATGAAGCATGGCAAGAAAACACACTATTTTTATCGGTGCTTTGTTTCATGTAGCAGTTGCAGTGTTGGAGGCAGACAGCTCCACGCTCTGTATCACACTTCCAGAGAGTTCCTTGGAGCCTCTCCCCTGTACCTCTCAGCTTCCCGTGGCAGCAGCAAGGGCTTGCCAACACCTGGGGAAGCTCAGCATTCCAGAGATTAGAATGGATGTCTCAATCTGCACTTTGAGTCCTCTTCTCATCCCTTCCACGGGAACAAGCTGCTGCTTTTCCCTGTTTCTCTGCTCCCTGTTGAAAGTAGAGACGTCAGAGTGTGGTTGTGTCCTTCCCCCTTTGCAGGATAGGGCTCTCCAAGGCTCCCTGCAGTGACTCCTGTCTGGGTTACAACACTGCAGCTGCTTGGCCCAGAAGCTCTCACAAAAAGCTCAGCTATTCTGTCCAGAAAACACCTGAACCTCAGATAAACCTGTGGGTAAATTACAGCCACTGGGTCAGCCACAATTAATTTTTTAAGGCTAAATTCAGGATGGCTTCTAGCCTCAGCTTTATAGCACCCCAACTGAAAGTCAGAGAGACCAGAAGAAAGCTCTTCCATGTGGTGGTGTTCTTACAAAGAACAATTTTGAATACTTGGTTGGCATGGCCAAAAGAAGAAATATCACTTGGGAGTGGAAAACTATCACCCAGCTATTTGCACTGCAATCCCAACCTGTTGTACTTACTCAGGGCACACTGAGTGTCTGACACTGGGTCAGACTATGTCTGACCCACACCCATTTCAGTGGATTTAAGTACTTCTTGATTTCTGCCTCAGTCCTTTTGGTAAGAAGCTTTTGCTCCTTCCAGGAGAATGCCCTTCCTGCAGCTGGTTAAGCTTTTCCTTGATTCCTGTAGGGTTGATTTTAGAATGTTACTGTGTCCCAACAAGGAGAAGATTTTCAGTTTCAGAAGCTCTGAGGTGAACCTCCAGTCCTCTCCCCTCACTACAAACCATTGCTTTACAACCAAAACATCTGCAGTTCCTAAATAACTCACTTGGGCTTGGGGTTTATATAAAGATCTTGACTCACCAGATTTCTTGTGGCATTTGGATAATGAGTTGGAAAGTAGCTCTGTGGCCTACAGATCCAGGATACCTTGCATTTGTAAAAAAGAAAAAGCTAATAGAACAAGCCCCCACCTATCAGCACTCATCTCAGGGCAGAGGAACATGTGGCACACACAGACAGTGCCCCAGTGGGGATGTGAAATCAGTTTTACTCAGGAGGATGTGAAAAGAAGCCCACCAAGCCTCTCTGCCCTTGCTCAGGTGGATTTTAATCCCATATTTTCCTGTAATAAAGAAAGCATGGCTTGCTTCCTGGCAGCTCATAAGAAGCTCCTCATAATTTAACTTTACATACACAAATGCCAGAGTTGCCTCCAGTGCTCACCCTGCTCATGCCCTTCCCTGCTCCTCAGTGCATTTTGCTCCGAGTTTTAAAATATGGTTTATGAGGAGGATGTTAAAGTCACTCCCAGTTACATCCCAGTCCAGGTTTGCATGCCCACATCTGTGTGTGCCAGCCCTCCATGTACTGGAGTACAGCAAAAAGCACTCTGCAGGCTCTGATGAGCTGAAATGCCTGGGAGCAAAACACACAGCAGATTGTTTTACACTCTCAGAAGCTCTAATGGCAGTGACCAGCAATGAAGAGAGGCTGATGCACTGAAGGAGGAAGGAAAAGTTTCCTTTGATTTCAAATTCTTTGTTCCCATGTACAAAAGGCACTTTGAGCACTTTCCTGTGAGTTACGCACTGAGTGACTGCAGGGATCTCTGCAGATATTTACTGTCTGTGGCAGTGCTGGAACAAGCCACAGATCCACGCTTGTACTAAGTAACTCAGAACCACAGAATGGTCTGGGCTGGAAAGGACCTTAAAGATCATCTTTTCCCAATGGCAGGAATACCTTTAACTAGACTAGGTTGCTCCAAGCCCCAGGTTTGGCCTTGGACACTGCCAGGGATCCAGGAGCAGCCACAGCTGCTCTGGGCACCCTGTGCCAGGGTCTCCCCACCCTGACAGGGAACAATTCCTTTCCAATATCCCATCTATCCCTGCCCTCTGGCACTGGGGTCTAATTCCTGATGCAAAATCCCTCTCCAGGTTCCTTGCAGCCCCTTCAGACACTGGCAGGGGCTATGAGGTCATACCACAATCTTCCCTTCGCCAAGCTCCAGAGGGGAGGTGCTCCCCTCAGCACAAAGCCCTTCTCCAGCCCAGCATGTACTGTCACAGCAGTATTTGCTATAAAGCCTATTTGCATACTGTGTATAGATAATTATCCTATCAACTTCCCCATCCATGAAGAAAGCATTTTCATTTGGAGCTGAGGACTGATTTTGTAGCAGTCCAAGTAGAAGCTGCAAGAATTTTGGTGCCATTTATCTTGCTCAATTTTGCATTTTTCTGGCTTCAACTGCTGAAACTTTGAGGGTCTCAGGGACTTTGTATCTTTCCTGGAAGCTGTTCCACTACTGTGCTCCCCAGATCCTGTGCCTGTGATGAAACAAAGGGCCCTTACTCACTAACACACTTTTTTCTATAGAACTGAATCCTTTTCCTGCTCTTGGCTTATTTTCATGCACCAGTAACTGTTTGAATTTCTAAAATTGTTGCTTTTCTGGTCAGCCTTGGCCTGTGCTGGCAGTTCTTCCCAGCGAGCCTGAGTAATGCAAATCGACAACCCAAGTGTTAAGTTTTTAATAAAAGCATTTATACTCAATGCCAATAAAATGTTTCAAGCACCTGCAATTAAACAGTCTGGAGACAGATCTGCTCGTTAGAACATTCAAAAAATCTGACAGTCTTTCAAAGCGATGAAAAAGGGGACAATTGTTCGATGTTAAGTCTCTACTGCAAGAAAAATGAAGTTCTCTCCTTCTCCAACAACCAGCAGGAAATTGGTGGTGACTGCGGCCTCAAGGAGAACAAAGTCTGCTAGTCACATTTGGGTTTGGTTGATTTGAGGGGTGGTCTGCAGGGTTTTTTTATTTCTCTAAGATACTCCAACTTTTAAACAAAAGTTTCTGAATCTCTCCATGGGATTCCTTCTGCTTTGGTATTTTGTCTCTGTGTCAGTAGGTGTGATCACATATGAGCCATCTGCCTCATCAGAAATCTATAAGCAGCAAATGGCTTTTCAAGCAGTTCAAAATTGGAATAGAAGGATGTGAACAAGCAGCTATTAAAACAAGATGTTAATATGAGAAGAGCCAATTTATTTTTATTAAAAATGTAATTCAATCCAAGAATTCTCTGGAGTCAGTTTGATGGGCGATGCATGTGCATGGAGAGCCATTCCAACCACACTCCAGCAGGTATGGAGGGGGCTGGGAAGGACCTGTGCTTTTAGGCGCTGCCTGGGAACCTCAAAGTTTCTTTGGAGGATGAGCTCTTTGGGCTGGGGTGGAGAAAGCCACCCAGCCCTGCCTTTCACAGGGGAACAGGTCCTGTGTGCCCTGGGCAGGTGTGTCCTGCAGCCATGTCCTAGGAGATACTCAGTCTCCAGGGCAATGGGCCAGCTTTAGCTGGCAGAAGCAAACACCCAACCTGATGGGACCTCTACCCCACAGTTATTTCTTACACCTCTCAGCCTGACTGCAGTTTTGGTAGAAGTCTATAGATGAACTTCATGGAGGCTGCAAAAACCAAGAAAATCAATGTATAGCTGGTTATAAAGGAGCTTGAGTGACAGCAGACTGTCACATCAAAAGGCTGGAGCAATTCCTCCTCTCAGGAGCTGGGCTGGGGCATTCTCACTGCTGGTTTCTAACACCTACAGCTTGTATGATCAGAAACACTCCAATGGTTTCAGCTCTCTTCCCAGGCGTCTTTAATGCAAAATGCTGTTACAAAACAGCCTTTGCAGGCTCCCAAAGCAAGTCCTTCTTGGAGACAGAGCGTAGACACCAGAGCTGGGAGCGAGGATCCAGGTTTCTGAGTCGAGATAAACAAAACCTTTCCCGAATTCACCATTGGCAAGCTCTGTGTTTAGTGAGAAGGCAAAGAAAACTTCCCCCCTGCTCGGTGAGGCAAAGGCAGGCACAGGCAGCTATTCCAAGCATTTCACAGCAGTAATTTTCCACTTCCATTAAGAAAGACAGTTAAAGCATTTTTTTTTTTAATTTAACTGTAGTGATGGAGAACTTTGCTCCTTCATCTTAACCCCCTCCAGCCTGGCTTGTCCCCAGCACCCAGCGAGGCACAGTTGAGGAAACTTCTGCGAGGTGCTGGACAAAGCTGGTTCCTCCCACACACAGAATTCCAGCAATTCTCTAAAGAAAGAATTCAGGCAGACTGGTAAGTCAGGGCTTGAGGAACAAAACAGAATGACCCACTGAAGCTGCCTTATTTTTGCCCTGTAAACCCAGACTAAAATCACCCAGCTGGCTACTCTGGCACAGCTCATCCCAACAGCTCCTCCTGCACCCTTGAAAGGGAGCTCTAAATATCCCATTAAGTCTTCAACTTCACATTAATTTTTGTGCTAATTGGCTGGGGACCCACAAGCAGGAAGGATGATGTTACTCCTGAGGAAGAGCGGATTTCCAGTAACAAAACCATGCTAAATAAATTGACTGCTTGTTTCTGTAGAGACCTTTTGATGAAAAAATTTCCGCATTTTCTTTTTCCTCAAAGAAAATTTTAAACCTGAGGAGGTCTGAACCCAAGGGTGACACTGGCAAGGACTGACTGCTTGTCAATACCAACAAAACTTCCTGCTTTTCCTCAGCCAGCTTGAAGAGTTGCATGTTCCTTCCTCCTGCTGCCAGTTCAACGGCTCCCGATGGCAAGGGAGCAAATTACGGCTCTATCTGAGCTACAGCTTTTATAATTAACTCTACAGATTGATTTCTGCAGAAATCATTCTTTAACCAGGAATTCCCTACTCCCAGAATGGCTTCTACTCAGATAAACTATTTAAGAGGTTACCTGGGACTCAAGTGCATTAAATTTCAGTTTCATCTTTCAAGCACAGCAATACTTTGAATTACATTTCATACACTGTATTTCTGTGAGCTACTGATATCTTGACATTTCTAGGACTATTGTAATTACCGATTGACTTGATTCATTCTGAATCCAGCATCTTCCTGGAAAAATACCATCTGAGCCAAAAAAAACCCCTCCAAAAACATATAGGGCATATAATGTTGGGTTTAACCTGTATCTTATGCCTAATTCACACATTTGTTCAGCACAGCCACCTAAGAGGATTCAAGAAGCAGCTGTGAATCTCAACAGAAGTAAACTGCAAAATGAGTAGGTAATTGTCTAGAAAAGGAAATAAAATCTCTCTTTGCTGTTCTTGATATTGAGAACCTTTTAGAGGTTACGGAGAATACCCAAGGTCTGGGGACAAGCTGAGGAAGGCAGCTGAGGAAGAGGAGGATGTGCTGCTTGCACTGGCACCAGACTAGCTATTGTTACCAGAAAACACAGATGCCGTTTGTAAAACAGCTTAGACAAGTGCCCCTAATTATCTCTCAGGATTCACAACATGTTTAAATACTCTTAGAGCATTAAAGAATCAACCCGAGAGCATGTAATGTAATATAAAAGCACTCTTTCAACTGCTATGAACATCTATAGTGTCATTTACTAATCTCTTGGTGATGACCCTGAAATTAAGGCAAGACTGTGCAGTGGAGCATCTCAACTGTAGGCTTGGAAGTTCAGAGATGTGACCTTTGTAAAGCCAAAATCCATCAGTTAAAGCCCTTGTGCATTTATAGATACTGAGAGCTTCCAATGTGTGTTAAATATATTGTCTGTAATCCCCGAAGTCAAAGGTTAACAGCTGCACTTCAGGAGATGTGGCTACACTGTGACTACAGCTAGGTCATTATTTCATGCTGACTACCACAGTGCTTATTTTATCCAGGAGTAGATTTATTTAAATAGGCAGTTAGTTGTTGGAAAAGCAAAGATAGAAGAGTCTGAAATACACACAGTTTCAGCAATGGGGAGAGGAAAACACCCCCACAGACTTGGACAACTACCAGAAACATTTAGATTCAAAGAGAACCTAACTTTCTTCAGATGATTATTTTCAAAAGCAGCAGCATTTGTTTGGAACACCCTGTGTTAGACACCCATATTCTGGAAGATAACTAAAAAAATCTTACATCAGCCTAGTTGGCTCCTTCAGGAAAGAGCAAGCCCTCATATCAGGGGAGATGGATTTCTAAAAGCTTTTTCTTCCACATGCTTTGTTCCAACTGCAAAACTTGACCTTTGGTTTCAGCAGCCATGCACAGCCTCCACCCCAGCGTAGGGGCAGAGAACTGCTCATCCTAATGCAGGAGTGGGAGCACAGAGAGCCACCCCAGGATGCCCAGAGGTCTCCTTTAGGATTTAAGGCTTTATGTTCAAGGGCCTGTCTTCACCTGTTTAACAGCACAGTTACCTGCAGGTCATGCAAAATGTAAAACAGTCCTGCTCCTCACACTGCCTTCACCTATTCCCTCCAAATCCCCTCCTGCTGGGGTGGGTACAGGTAAACACCCCTCTTTCTTTTGACTGGTTTTAAAAAAGACCAATACAGATGGGAAAACATGGAGAAATTCCAAGTAATCCTGAGACAATACACTTTATTTTAATAAAATGCCATTTCTTCTATTTTTCTGAGTACGTATTTTCTGTTAGCTCCTCCTCAGCAGCAACAGCTTATTTAGATGTTTTAGATCTGAATTTCCTGTTGCTTTAAAAAATGTAAATTACACAAATCAACAGCACCCTGCAGTCTTCAGGGGTTCATCCAAGTATCTAGTTGTTGACATTTAAAACACCAGGCTGTCAAAAAGGAAGAGGATAGTCTAGTGCTTATATAAACCTTATTTCCTTGTTTCCATTAAAAAGTTATTCATTAAAAGGTAGCTTCAGCCAGGCTCACACTGCTCACACATACGCAACTTCCTCTCATCCTACTCCACTGGGAAGATTATTTGGCATATTTATATTTTACTCAGGCAAAAATAGTATTTTATAATTCATCTTACAGCATGCCCAGGAGCAGTGCTAGCACCTTCACAAGGCACCTTCCTGCAGCACAGATGTACACAGGAAATTACTGAAGCTTCCCACATTTACTAACTGCAGGTTACTGGAATGTCCTGGCCAAATGCAATTAGAGCTATGACATAAAAACAACCCTTTCACATCAGTAACTCCTTTGCCATGGATTTTGAAGTTCCTAAGTCTTGATGCCTATGCTGCATTTCATCCTCCGCATGTACTAAGGGGAAAAATCAAGTTCTGCAGCAAGTCACAGACAGCCACTATGAGACCAGAGCACGTCCTAAGCAGCACCAGCTGCCCAGCTGGGTGGGGTTGGTCTCCTGTTGTGAAGCCTCTCCTTACCTGGGGACACAGGGCCTCCAGCTGGCTGGCTGACATGCGAACCAGTTTCACACCCTCCTCGTTGTTGGAGATGGAGCAGGCCAAGTTGGCAACCTGTGTCAGAAGGGGGAGAAAACAAAACACAGCTGTTAGAATTGGGGGTTATTTCCTTCTGGAGAAAACTTTTGCCTAATCCAAACAGTGACCACTAACCAGTAACCCATCATGGAACAAAAAGATTCCACATTCGTTCTGTTCTAAAGAGTTTTGAAACCACTAATGGCACCTGCTCCTTCTGTAGAGATAAAATCCTAACACTTTGGATCATGGAATCCCAGAATGGTTTGAGTTGGAAGGGACATGAAAGCTCATCCAGTGCCACACTCTGCCATGGCAGGGACATCTTCCACTGTCCCAGGTAGCTCCAAGCCCTGTTCAGCCTGGCCTTGGACACTGCCAGGGATCCAGGAGCAGCCACAGCTGCTCTGGGCAACCTCAGGGCTTCTCCACCCTCCCAGGGAACAATTATTTCCCAATATCCCATCCAGCCCTGCCCTCTGGCAGTGGGAGGCCATTCCCCCTTATCTTGTTGCCTCCATCCCTTGGAAATCATCTCTCTCCATGTTTCCCATCAGCCCTTTCAGGGTCTGCAAGACCCCACTGAGGTCACCCCAAAGCTTCTCCCCTCCAGGTGAACAATCCCAGCCCTCCCAGCCTTTCCTGCCAGCAGAGCTGCTCCATCCCTCTGCTCATCCTGGAGCCTCCTCTGGCCTGGCTCCAGCAGCTCCAGCTCCTCCCTGTGCTGGGCCCAGGGCTGGGGCAGCTCTGCAGGTGGGGTCTCACCTGAGCACAGGGGCACAGGGACAGAATTCCCCCTCCCCTATTGTGGGATCAGCCCAGGGCTTGGGGGCTTCTGGGTGCTGGGGCTTGTCCAGCTCTCAGCCCAGCCAGTCAAACAGGGCAGATGTCACTGCTAGCCATGACCAGGGTAATGTTGAAGAGTAGCACTGGCAGCGGCTGCAGTGACAGTTCAGTCCAATCCCACCAGGGAGAGACAGCAGCAACCCCACAGAGCTGGAGCTGGTTTGCTGGTGGTCCATGAGGGTCCCTCTGTGAAAGGGCGTGTCAGGTAAGGCCAGGCAGGTGTTCCTCCAGCCCTCCCTCTATGCTGCAATTCATCAAATAAAACTGGTACAGGAAATCTTCATGATGCATCCACAAGCCTTCAAAATGTGCATAGGATCTTCTGTGATGCTATAAACTTTACTCCACAACCTTGACCTGCTGCACAGTATCAGCCTTAACTAGGTCAGCCTGAAGCAGAGACCTCTGTAAACACCTGCCTTTTCAGAGCACGGAGGATGGGGACAGCACAGAATTTTTTGGTAATTGAAGATATTCCTCATCCCAGAGCTACTCTCAGGGGAAGGAAGTCTGAAATTTCTCAGCTGACAGGTGAATGACAAGCATGTTATTCTGAGCCATTTGAACACAGAAAGCTGTAAAAATAGCAGCAAGTGAACTGAGACGAACACCGAGTACTGTCCTCCAGAGGCTGAGCAACCTGCAAAGCCCCCTGTAAATGTGCCATAAAAGCATTACCAGGAGCCAGCAGATGCTCAGTAACACCACAGAACCAGATTTCTCCAGATACCTTTCTCTATAAGCTGGGGAATTTGCATTCTGCCTTTAATTAAACTATTCTTTGCATTCCTGTAAGTAATTTTGAAGTAGTATCTGCAGCTCTACCACATGCTTTTCCCCCTCCCCAAGCCCTTCCCTCATGGCAGATGTTCCCACACAGAATACATTACTGTCCTGCAAATCATCAAGCACGTGCCATTACACTTGAACAGCACTTTTCATCAATCCCATGATCAATTTGGGGAACAAAATCAAGTTCCCATTGCAAAGTACACAGCCTCTTCCTCCCTCCAGCTCCAAGCCAACTTACAGAGGATGGAAAGCAGGGGTGTCAGGAGGAGACATGTTTCCAGCACAGAACAAGCAAGCAAACAGATGTGCCAACATATATTTGGAGGAAAACAAACTAAAGTTGAGAGAAAGACTGAGCAGCATCAACAACACAGAGGAAACCCTGCCAGCTCTCAGGAATATTTGTGTCCTGCTCCTGAAGTTTCTCTTCCACTTGTGTTTCTATTCAAGTCCTACACCTGCAGGGGTGAATTGCAGGATGCCCCAAGTTCTGTGCACAGTGCTGCAGGCAGGGCCCAGCTGAGCCAGGGCTCTGTGCTCCTCCTCTCTGCCACCACTCATGAACAGCTCCAGCCCAGTCCCTCTGCACGGCACCCCAGCAAACAGGAACACCCTCTCACAAAGGGGTTGTGTTTGCCATGCCTTGAATCCCTAGTTCCCAGCGAGCTGCTGGGATGATGTAAAAGTACATCATGCTTTTGTTTAGAGGCTCACAAGAATCAAAAGACAATGAGATGCCATGATTTAAAAGTCAAATAAAGATTTTGCTGTTGGTTTAAGCACAGGTCATATTTTTGAGAAACACCGGTTTGCCAATATTTTTTATGGTCCATATTTCCCTGTCATTCCTGCCTCCACAGCAGCATTACAACCTCTAGGAGCCAGGAGAACACAAAGCTCTATTGAGTAGGGGCAGAATAAAAGCGACATTGAAGCATCACAAAATCAGCCTCTCCGATATCTGGAGATGTTGTGCTGTCTCTCAAGCCAAGTGGGATGAATCAAGCGCACAGAAACCCTGCTCTGTCTGAACACAGAGAGGCAAAGAAATTAATAATGGAGTGTCCCCACCGTGGTATAATGAAAATTTGCTTTTTTGCACAGTCATTTTTGAAAAGTCATTTTTCTCCTGAATACCCAACTGATGGCAATTCTTCTTTAGAAAGCGCCCGACTGGCACTGCCAACCCTCATGAAAGAAGCGTGTGTGCTTCCCTGACTGAGGGTCTTTGGCAGTTTAAGACAATCCAACTGCTGGCTGCCATATCCCATCCCAGTGCTGTGGCTCCAGAGCTCAACCCTTCATTTCAGCACGCTCATCCAACAGCCAACTCACTCTGGCAGGGTGCTTTCTCTGCCAGATCAGCACACAAACTTCCCAGCAAACTCTCTGCTGAACATCAGAGCGAGGCACAGACGTGGCAGCAGCTGAGATGACTTCAGAGTGCTGCAGACAGGGCTGTAAATTCACAGCAGTGCAGCGTTTACTGCACCCATGGGAAGGCTCTGTCAAACTACTGGAAAACACTCACAAGCCTCTTAAAATTTGGAATTTAAGAAGAGCTTTGTCTACTAATTAATCAAGTTTTAAATGACATAACAGTGAGGTATTTTAAACTCAGTTATTAACAGGTGCTCTATAACATGAATTCTGAAATTGCATGTACCAGCTGAGGTGGACGGCTGTAGGATTAAGAAATTTAATTTTAAAAGTACCTGAAAGGATTCATCTTCAATAATTCCTGGGTGATCTGACAAATAACTTCAAACTCCCTCTCTTTTCAGAGGATAGGTACTGCTGGCTAGTTATTTGGCGCATACTCACAATACATTGGATTTTGTAGCTGAGATGAAGATCAACTCTTTCAAAGCCCACAGAGTGTTTCGGAAATCATACATTTCCAAAACTTCTAAATTAAATAATTCACCTCAAGGGAACAAAAATTTCCTTTAAATCAAATGTGAATTAAATAGTTTCTCCATGTCTCCAACAAAAGCAGCTGACTGACATAGTAAGTGGTCAGACTTGATTTAGAAAGAAGAACACTTGTGCTTGAGAGCAAAATAGCAATTGAATTCCTGCTGCATTTGTTCATTCTTACCATTCAATATCATCAAGTCCCTTTACATAAGCACTACTGGCACAGGCATCAAAGGAGACAAAACCACTGCAAATAATGTAATCAGCACAACGAGCAATCTCTTGAAAAAAGTTAAAAATACAGTGGGAATGAAGACAGCCCGAGACCGCAGCCCAGCACGGTTCAGACACCTCTAGCTGCTGATTTAAAAGTAGATTTCAAGGCTCTCTCCATTCAGAGTCTACAGCCATGGCCCAGAAATGGCTTCTCAGACCCAAAAGGCAGGCCAGAACCCAAGCAGCTGCTGGCATTTAGAGGAATGAGCTTAAATTTCCCCCCAGTGACAAATGCAGTGTATGGAACTCACGGCGCCAAGCGGAACAGCTAGACAGGCTCTCTGGAAAGGGGCATTCATGCACTGAGCAGTTTTTGAAACTCAAATCTCACTATTTTCAATGATGACATCAGCACACTGCAAGATGATTTGAGGGGAGTGGCTCTGGTGTTGGCACAGTCCGGGAGGTGAATGGCCCTAAATCCAGGCCAGTCATCAGTGGGGTTCCCTGGGCTCAGCACTGGGGCCAGGCCTGTTTGATATCTCTCTTGGTGGCCGGGATGAGGGGATGGAGGGCAGCCTCAGTAACTGCACAGACAGCACCCAGCTGGGCAGGAGTGTGCATCTGCTGGAGTGCAGGAGGGCACTGCAGAGGGATCTGGACAGGCTGGATCCATGGGCTGAGGCCAGCTGCATGGGGTTCAACCAGACCAGGCGCTGGGTCCTGCCCTGGGATCACAAAAACCCCAGGGATGCTCCAGGCTGGGGAGGAGTGGCTGGGAAGTGTCCAGCAGGAAAGGCCTGGGGGTGCCGTGCCAAGTGGCTGGACACGAGCTCAGGGGAGCCCAGGGGGGCAAGAGGCCAATGGCCCCTGGGCTGTGCCAGCCATGGGGTGGCAGCAGGACCAGGGCAGAGCCTGTCCCCTGTGCTGGCACTGCTGAGGCCACACCTCGAGGGCTGTGTCCAGTTCTGGGCCCTCAAGGCCAGAGAGTCCTGGAGGGGCTGGAGCGTGTCCAGGGAAGGGAACGGAGTTGGGAAGGGGCTGAAACCCCAGGAGAGGCTGAGGGAGCTGGAAAGGGGCTCAGCCTGGAGAAAAGGAGGCTCAGGGGGGACCTTGTGGCTCTGCACAACTCCTGACAGGAGGGGACAGCCGGGGGGGTCGGGCTCTGCTCCCAGGGAACGGGGACAGGAGGAGAGGGAACGGCCTCAGGCTGGGCCAGGGGAGGCTCAGGGTGGATATTAGAGAAAGTTTCTTCACTAAAAGTGTTGTCAAACCCTGGCAGAGCTGCCCAGAACAGTGGTGGAGTCACCATCCTTGGAGGGATTTAAAAGCCATGTGGATGTGGTGGCCTTGGCAGTGTGGGGGGAACAGCTGGACCTGAGAGTCTCAGAGGGCTTTTCCAACTAAAATGATTCCATGGTTTTGTGCCTTTGGAGGAGGCATAACTTAAGTGGTTCCTTTTGAGAGGCAGATGTTACCTCAGGCCAAAGGGTCAGCTGGGAATATGTTATTAGTAAGAAGGTGTAACTCCAACATTAAAAAAATATTGTACCATCTGTCACAGAGTGATTCCCTCTCAAATTCTTGTTAACTTTGACTCTTCAGAATTTACTAATATTTAAATCAGGAAAAACCTGACATTTCTAAAGCTGTTCTTTCTACCATTAATAACAATTTGTGGCAGAGAACCGCCCCCCCCCCCTCCCAGACACAGGTTGTACCTTTTCCACATGAAATACAGTTTTTGGTTTTGGTTGTTTTTTTTTTTTTAACTCAAAATTTGTTCAGATCATGACTAAGGTAAGTCTTCCAGCAATTAAAAAACAGCAGCAGCCTCAAAAACACAAGTTTAGGGTCACTGTTACGCTTCTTAAATTACACTATTGAACATAACTCAGCAATGCTAATAATAACACCAAGGTTGTGGGTCTGACCCCCATTCACTTAAAAGCTGGACTTTATGACCCTTGTGGGTCCCTTCCAACTCAGAACATTCTGTCATTCTGTGCAACAATGCTCCAGCTTTGTACTTGTTCTGCCTTCTCTTTGCCCAGACTCCCTGGCTAAGGCAGAGGGGTTACTTTACAGGGAACTCTTTCTTGAAGGACTGGGCAATTGCTTTTTCAACAAGAGACAAAAGATTAAATAGGAAAAAAAAAAAGGAATTATAATCTCTAGCACTTAAAACCTTCCTTTTCAAGGATTTCAAAGGCTGACAATAAACATGCTAAAGTCTCTGAGTTATGTACCCGGATTGACCTCACAGAAACACCACCCAAGTTTTCCTGCTTGTTTACAGGTCAAGTTTTTAGGACAGCTTCTTCAGGCAGTCAAGAAAGCAAAGTCTCCAAAGTGGTGGTGCTGCAACCATCCCGAGCTGGTGCAGCCCCAAGAAGGCTCTGCAATGTGTTTATTGTTGCATAATTGAATGTTGTCAGAGTTGGCCCTGCCACCCAGCATTGCTACAGCCCAGGATTACACATTGCTGTGCAGGAGCCAAACACTCACTAATTGAATTTTCAGAGTCTGGACACTCTTGTTTGAACATGCAGTTGTAAAAATAGCATTGCAGAAAGAAGTTTTCTGACTGTCTTACACTGAGAAACTTTTCAATTTAACATTAAGCAGAATCCTCTTGTAACCGGTGCTCAAAAACTCTTACACAGAAATAACAAACCCACATCCCTGTGTACACAGATACTTTGGGAATTTCAATGCCACAGAAACCAAGCTTTTCAAAGGTGTTCCTGGCATTTTCATTTCTGATTAAACTTCAGAACCTCAGCTGCTTGCTCTATTTTTTTTTTTTTTGCTTTACATTTTACAGTTTCTCTGGGAATGCAAATTCCAACTTTTAAGCAGCTTTTAAAAAATCACCCATTTTAAAAGCAAAAAAAGAAAGAATGGACAGGCAGCCATGGAACATTTTCCTCCTAGGAATTTGCTAGAGAAAAGTGTATTTGGTATTCTCACAAAATTCAAACAGAGCACATCTAATTTCTTCCTTCTCCATGTTAAAAAAGACCTGTCCCGATTCCCTTCACACTGGTCAAAGCTCAGAAAATTAAT
This sequence comes from Peucedramus taeniatus, assembly GCA_013400575.1. Taxonomy (NCBI): domain Eukaryota; kingdom Metazoa; phylum Chordata; class Aves; order Passeriformes; family Fringillidae; genus Peucedramus; species Peucedramus taeniatus. Next base: position 174,096 of record WBNO01008540.1, on the reverse strand, counting down.
TTATCTGCAGAAACAACTGTTCTGGCAAAACTAATGGCAACTGAGGACTCTCAGAAGAGATGTGTTGATTATATAATCCCCATCCCTCTCCAGAAAGGCTTTCATTATTCACTAAGTCCATACATTTATTTATTCACCTGTACACTACACTCAATATTTAAGACGAATTTGAGCATTTTAACATCCAGCCCCAACAGGTGCTTCATGACGGAAAAGTGTTACAGCTACAGATGTGTTAACTCATAATTAACTACAAACCTCTCATTTTGCAGAGGCAGAGCTAATTGGGAGTTACACAAAACAGCTCCACTTCTTTAATACAGGAGGACTAGGGATCAAATCCCCTGGGACTGTGCAGAGACTTACCAGAGTTGTATTGTCAGCTGCTTTGTAATTTTATATGACTTAAGTAGCATGTGGCTGCAGCTCCACAGCAGGTACCTTGCAAGAGCTTGTTGTGGGCAACAGAATCCCCAAGTATTAACTGAAAATAGTATAAGTCTTTAAATAAAACAAGGCACACGTAGACAAACTGCAGACGTAAAGCACCGGGGAGAATGAAGGACTAAACTGAGGGAACTGCTATTTCCAGTGCTCTGCAGCCTCACACAAAGATGAGAACAGTTTTCATTCCAAGTCTGGTTATAAACACAAGGAGGGGAAGTTTCAGCTGGCTGGAACAAAACTGGCAAGCAAAGGGTTGGCATTTTGGACAATGAGGAATGGAGGTCACACAGTTTGTTATTTCAACAGGCTGGTATGTGATGGCAAGAGAAAGGGATCAGAGACAATATCACAGAATCCCAGACTGGTTTGCACTGGGAGGGACCTTAAAGCTCATCCGCTGCCACCCCCTGCCACCAGCAGGGACACCTTCCACTGTCCCAGGCTGCTCCAAGCCCCATCCAACCTGGCCTGGGGCACTGCCAGGGATCCAGGGGCAGCCACAGCTGCTCTGGGCACCCCGTGCCAGGGCCTGCCCACCCTCCCAGGGAACAATTCCTTCCCAATACCCCATCTAACCCTGCCCTCTGGCAGTGGGAAGCCATTCCCCCTTGCTCTGTCTCTCCATGCTCTTGTAAGTAATGTAACAGTATAAAAATAAATGTACTGTGCACCTTCTGCTCCCTGTTATATTGAGGCAATCAGTATTTACATGGGTAACCACCTTTTGCTTGGGATTACATCTTAATACTTCCATATTTCTAGCTCTATCTGTGTGTTTAAAATTCTAATTAAGAAATACAGCTTTGCACTTGCCTTTTACCCTGTCCAGAGCTGTCTCCAAATACCTCTCCAGCTCCCTGGTGCCATTTCAGGTACAGCTGTCCTGCAAAAGCTCTGCTCCAAACTAGCAAGCTCCTTACATGCCCTGAGGAAATGTTCTTCCCCAACAGAGAGCCACCCATGTGTAGTCAAGGTTTCAGAGAAGGGAAGTTTTTCACAGCTGGGCAATCCCAGAGTTTGTGCATCAGGACAAACCAGACCGGGCTCCATTCACTGCAGCAAGGGCGGCATGGAGACAGCTTCTCTCTTCCAATGGGAAAGGTTTTCAATTAGAGTGAAAAAATGTGTTTGAAGGGAATCAATACATCTACAGCATAAACCACAGCCACAGCAGGAAAATGCAGCAAGATCTTTATTTCCAGCCTGGTGGATTATCCTCCCTACAGACCTGAGGGAAAGCAGGGCTGCCACAGGAACACCACTGTGTGGTGTGGGCACTGTGCCCCTTGACGATGCAGCTGTGGCAGCAGATGTAACTGCTGGCACAGGAACTATTCCTCCCTCAGACAAACAAGCTAAAGTGTTAAAATGTTGTTATAATCACAAACCACATTAGTTACACAAGTCTATCTGAGATACCACAACAGCAACGACACCACTGGTGTGTGATGGAGAGCTCAGCTTCAGCTGAAACCTTCAGAGCAAACCCTCAACTGAGATGCTCCTTAGCAACACAAATACCTTTCCTTAAAATAAAAGTGTTTCTAGTAGTGATATTTGGACAGGACCCAAATAATTATCCTTATTCAAAAATGCCTCTGTGTTTATCAAAGTGGAAATGAAGACAGGCTGGGAGAGCTGGGGGTTTTCAGCTTGGAGAAGAGAAGGCCCTGGAGAGAGCTCAGAGCCCCTTCCAGGGCCTAAAGGTGCTCCAGGAGAGCTGGAGAGGGACTTGGGACAAGGGATGGAGGGACAGGACAAGGGGGAATGGCTTCCCACTAGCAGAGGGCAGGGTTAGATGGGATATTGGAAAGGAATTGTTCCCTGGGAGGGTGGGCAGGCCCTGACACAGGGTGCCCAGAGCAGCTGTGGCTGCCCCTGGATCCCTGGCAGTGCCCCAGGCCAGGCTGGACAGGGCTTGCAGCCACCTGGGATAGTGGAAGGTGTCCCTGCCATGGCAGGGGATGGGAATTGGACAAGCTTTAAGGTCCCTCCCAGTGCAAACCAGTCTGGGATTCTGTGAAATTCTTCTTCTCTCCCATCTCAGTCTGCTCAGCACTCAGAACATGCTGCCTTCTGATCTGACTAAAGGCTTCCAACTTGGTGCCTATTATTAGCTGCTTAAACCAGTTTTTGGTGATTCAGACAACTGTTCATGGCAGTGTAACTGTAATTGTCAGTACACTGTGCTCTTCACAAAGACGACAAAACAGTGTCAGTAATGAGCTCCACACAGATTTCAGGCACCTCCTTGATGACATGACATGACTAATAATCCATTATTGCTAATGACTAAGATGATGAAAATCCAGACATGCATCAAGGCTTTTAGTTAAATATCAAGAATTAAAACGTTTATGCCACATCTATAAAAAACTTTACCCAAAAAGCCACTTAAAAATGCTGCTGGAATTAAGACTTAAATATCTGGAAAATAAACGGACTCTATTGCTTTTCAGCTACCTCTGAAAACATCATGTCAACACCACCCAAATCCAACTGTTCTCACACTTCCTGACCTCTTTTACACATTTCCCTTTCTGAAAAGCTTCTGTTTCCAAAGGAAAAAGGAACAGAGGAAACACAGGGCAGTTTCTAGTGGAATAAAAAGCACATTAATATCTTCCAAACCCCAAACTCATTCACCTCTAAATTCTACCCCCTCCACATGTGCCTTGGTCCAGGTGTGCAGAGGAAGCCCTTACCAGTCACACAGCAAGGTGACTGTCCCTGTGGCTGAGAAATGCCTCTCCTCCATGAGTAGCATCAAACCACGAGGATTTCCAAAGAGAAAAATTGTCTCCAGACAGCCCAATGGCTGCCCAGATTTGTGAGGATTCAATCCCTTCAGCTCTCTCATCAGTTTCACTGTCATGGCCCTGCTTGCCCATGTGCACTTACAATGAAATCTGGACAGAAAAATTACCCTGAACTCTTTTATTCCTCTTCTAACATAATTTTTAAACTCTACCAGCATCCTACAGACCCTTTCATACATTATTTGGTGTAGCATTAGAAGACTGGCCTCAAAAAATAACCTTACAAGAACAGAAGTTATCCTATTAAAAGGTCACTTGCCTTTACTTATGTATGACATATTAAATTTGTATACCCAGTTTTGTTGAAAAATGTAGGAACATTTTTCTGCTGAGGCTTTCCTGCTTTTCTGATTATGAATATAAGGAAAGCATGTTCTATGAGAAGAATTTAATTTATTTATGAATTAGTTGACTAATAAAATGAACTTACAAGGAAAGTGCATTGGCTGTTGAAGAGCGTCAGACTTTAGAGGGCACATTAGAGTTACACTGGTCATTTATTGGAGACATTAGTTTTAAATTGCTGCCAAGGCTATCCATAGACAAATTACAGAAAACGTGCTTGTGCTTTGGAAGAGACATTTTGCTCATTTTGATCTCCATTTTAAATGGGAAATAACTCTGCCTCTTTTCTCCAGACCACAGTGCAAGGACATTTTCCTTGTAATACAAAATTACTTTAAAAATAAAAGCAATAAAAGACAAACCTGAGTTGGCAGATATTTTTTCCCTCTGTAAATGAGAGTACTGGAAAAATAGGTGCTGAAGTACCCTGGTAATGACTCTAGTCTGGAAAATGCTGGGTTTTGAGATTTAATAAAATTCAGAAAAACACTCCAAGTCAATATCTGAGTTGGGTGCCAAGTGCTTGTCTTGTTCTCCAGGAACCTCAGCCCTGCCTGGGAGCACTGACTGACCCCTGAGCTGGCAGGCAAGAGGGGAGAACATTGCAAGAATAAGCAAAGCCACCTCCAAAGAGGTTTGGAAAACTCAGTGGGAACTCTGGAAATCAGGTGGCTGATAGACACAAAGGATAATCTTGTCAGAGCAGATTAACTTCTGGATCTGCTGGATTCTTCCATTCCATGCTCCATTTGCAATAAATGTATCTGGCCATGCTCAGGTAAATGGCAATAAACAGGGGACAGCCAAGACCTTCACCATGCCTCCAAAAACCAGTTTTTATTTTAAATCTAAGCTATGTTTTATCCACTTCATGTTTTTAAAAAGCCTTTCACATGTAAAAAACCTGCAGCTGTTAAGACTCTCCCAAGAACATACAGGCTGCAAGTCTGAGCAAATCAGGATAATTGCAAGAAAAATGTAGCAAGTGTGCAAGGCTTTGGGAGAGGGGTATTTTTAGATTTTAGACTAAAGAATGACTCCAGGACATCGGGCTAGACAGTGAGGGCAACAGAAGGAGGAAATGTCAGAGCAAGAGGCTACAGAAAGCTTATGGAGCTGCAAGTGCCCAAATGTGATTCTTTACAAGCAAATAAATTTGCCGTCTGCATCTGTTCACGGGTTTCACTGAAAATGAGAAAATCATCACTCCATATGCAAGATGCAACCCAGTGCATTAAAAAAAGGCACAGAGCAGTCTTTTCAGATAAATTAAAGCAATTAGAAAAGAAATCAATGCTTATGAAACACCACTGAGAACTTTTGCCTCCTTGGTCTTACCAGTATTTCTCTTGGTAAGAAGAAAACTTAAAAATAGAATTTACGCTGAGAAAAACATTTGACACAGGGGTAGTGGGTTCCAGGGGAAGAAGAGATCATTTGTTCTTTTTAAGGAATTACAAACTCCAAATCTATTCTCCAAAATATTCTTCAGCAAGCAAACTGGAGAATTTTAACCTGGACGCTCTCCTTATTTACATTTTATTTCCTAATCTCTTAATGTCGGCAAAACTTTTCCATTAAAACTACACAGAGTTACACTGTGTCACAGTGTAACCAGGGACAAACTGACAAGCTAATTTTTACTTTTCTGAAGCATTCAACAGTGTAGCAAAGGTTTCTGTTTAACATGTCTGCTTTTCTCCCTTTGCAGGAGCAGCCCAAGCATCCCCGGGGAGCGGCACAAAGGCAGCTCAGCACAAACACTGCTCAAAGCCTGGCAGGGACAAAGAGCCAGCATGGAGCTCGGTGACATCACTGCGGATGGGCACCACACTGCAGGGCAGCCATGGCCCTCCTGGGCAGGAACAGTCACTCCAAGGATGCCAGTGCCAAGCTGTCCTTCCTCAAGAGCAAAGTCAGGTTGGAGAGCCAAGGCTACCTCACCCAGTGGGAAAAAACACTGGAATGGAGTTAGCAATTCACAATCTGCAAATTGGGAAGACTTCCATAGTTTACAAGTGAATTTAACTTCTTGTCAGGCTGGTTCCACAAATGCTGCCCTTTCTGTTATTCTTGTGTGTTATACTGAAATTGGCTTTTCAATTCCTGAATTAAACTCCTTTAACCAAATCCAGCCAGAGTTAATGGTCTGTTAGCACAAAGCAATTTTGAAAGCTATCTTTGAAACGTATCTTTGAAACTGAGACAAGGCTCATTCTACTCTTTTACTGTTCCTCAGTTTTCAAAAGACAGGATAAAAGGGTTAGGATTTTACTATGTGGGAAACAAATTAGACGGGAGCCCTTTGGGATGCTCTTGGTATGGGTTCTCTAGAAGACACAGACCCAGCAGGCAAATCAGCTTTTTGTGGTTATTGCACCTTTTGGTCAAATTTGGCTGCCTGGGCGTTAGGAACCACAAAAGCAGATAGTGCTGTGCTGCCAAGAAGGGAACATTTCAAAACAAAATTACCCAAATCATGTGCTTGCATCTCTTTATGGGTACTTGGAGGGCCCGTAAACAGCTCTGCACTGCAGGAGCAAGAACTCCCTGTGCTCAGCCAGGACAGAACCAGCACTGCCAGCCCTGTTTGGCCAACACCTGCCACAATTTAGTGTGAAAAAAGAAATAAAGTAAATCTATCTCATTATATATCTCTCAGGGGCTGGTTCACTGACTCCTCCAGCTCACAGACACAGGGGCATTAACCCAAGGTGCAAATCCTCCCAGCAATGCAGTGGGGATGTGCTGAGCTCCCCAGGGCACAGCAGGATCTCCCACACATTTCTTGCCCCCACTCAGCACTAAAGGGAAGGAAGGGAAGGAAGGACATGCTCCCCTCTAGATCCAAATCACAGGAACCTGTCAGGGCACGATACAGCACAGCTCCACTCAGTGCTGCAGCTGTTTGAGCACATTTGATGCCCCGAGCTGCCCAGCAACACTTGTGAGGGCAGTTCTGATAAACTCCCTGCACACTCATCTCCCCTGAAAGCAGTGGAAGCAATCACTGCCCATCTCACTGGGCAAAACATCTTCAGCTCTGCTTTTACACAATCTTTTGTTGTTTCTCCTGAATTTCCTGCCCAAGAGCAGAATCATGAGGGAACTGGCAAACATCCTTCTCCATTCTGGCAGAGGCACAAGACATTTCAAGTGCAACCCACCCCGACCCATCCTCCTGCATAGCGAATCCGACATCTCATACGACTCTGGTGGCTCTCCTGCCCCTCAGGACAAAGGGTCTGCAGGAGCACTATTCCCTTCTGTCCAAGCTAAGTGTATATATTAATCCATCTCCACTCAGGGAAGAGGTTTATACCATCTACATCATGCTACTCTACAACTACAGTTACATTTCAGACAGCAAAAGTAATAACCAAGCCTTCAAAAAGCTGTTGCAGCAGCATATCATTTTAGCAGAAGCTTTTGATGTCAGTCAAAAATATTGCTGAATGTCTACTTTCAGGGGAATAGTCCTTGGAAGACAAGAGAGTCTGGCTGTACAGAGGCTCTGGAAAACTCCCCTGCAGCCTGGCATTTGCACACCAGGTAGGGCCAGTGCCAGTGAGAATGGAACTGTGGCTGCTCCAGTGGGACACGGCTCCCAAGGGGACAGGGAGAAAGGGGTCACCTGGCAAGGGCTGGGGAGAAGCTCAGGGATAGAGCAGCACAATTATTCCTTTATAACTATGCCAATAAATTACACACATCCGCTGAGGAGGTAGCAGAACTCTGGCAGAAGAGGCACTGCTATTGTTACATGATTCAACTTCTCCTGTAAACAAGCCCTAAAAATAATTTTCTAGATAAATCAGGCTTGCAGCATGAAGAAGGGAGGCTTTAGACCAAACCCACTTCAAAGTGTTCCCAAGGCTGTATCCTGCTGCCAAGACAGGGCACAGCAGCCCTGCCTTCCTTCCACATGCTGCTTTGCAGAACAACATCAGTTACTTAAAATTTAGATTAGAATAACTTTGCAGCTCTAGGAGGACAGCATTGATGCTGAAACATGACAAGCCAAAAGAGAAAAATGTATGCCTTCAAGGAATTAAAAGATTGTCATTGCTTAGACAGCAGCTCTAAAGAGCTGGACGAACTTCGTGTACGCTAGACTATGGGGCAGTTGCAAAGTGCATTCAGAACCCTATAAAAAATACATTGTGCAAGTCAGAAGGTACTTTTACTGATGTCTGATCAGTCTTATTCTTGAGCATTTTAAATCTGCCCAGCTGTGTGAGTATTCCCCAAAAGCCTTGGAGACACATGGACACTATCAAACACAGAGACACCAAGAGAGCAGAACCACACAAAGCAGCCAGGGAACTGCTAAGGTTGAGCACAACCAGCCAGAGCCTCAAAGCACAGAAGAGCACAGGAGGAGTTTTTGACACTTATTCCTAGTGGCATGTTTCCTCAACAGTATCTATAGCTGTTTGTTCCTTGCCATTCAGCATCAGCTGGCACAGAACTCTCACACACTGGCAATGGTGAGGGGCCGAGGATCCCAAAGTGGATCCGTGAACAGGGGCAGGCTCTGCTGCTGCTGCTGCTGCTCTCTGCAGACACCACCCATGGAAATCTGCTTTCCTCAGCAGGACATGAACGACCCTGAAAGCAACTCCCTGACAGGAGGAGCAGCCAGGTGAGAGTCAGTCTCTTCTCCCAGGTACTGAGTAAGAGGACAAGGGGGAACGGCCTCAGGCTGGGCCAGAGGAAGCTCAGGTTGGACATCAGTAGGAATTTCTCCGTGGAAAGGGTCGTCAGGCCTTGGCAGGGGCTGCCCAGGGAGGTTTGGAGTCCCCATCCCTGGAGGTGTCCCAGGAACACTTGGAGGTGGCACTCAGTGCTCTGAACTGTGGACAAGGTGGGGATTGGGCCAGCTGGGACACCTCAGTGATCCTGGGATTCCAGCTAAGACACGTTGGTCCCATTTAATCTGGTCCACCCCCCAGTCAGAGCTCTGCTCTGCAGTTCCACCAGCAGGAGAGCCTTTGGGTTTTCCTTACAGAGGGATAGCAGGGATCAGTTGTGCTGTCACTCCAAGTGTTCTGTTTGCTCTTTACACACACACGAGCAACTCTTCATTTTAAAAGCTTTCATACAAAAGGCCTGTTTATATTCAGTGGGATTTTACTGGAAAGAAAAACCCTCCAGGCTTCAAAGCAATGGGTCAAACCATCCAGCAGGACAATCGTGCCCTGGTCTCCCTTACTCTGACTACCTCCAAGTAACAAAACCTTTATCATATACTCACATTGTAATATCCACAACTACATGGGTTATTTAACAGTCCCTTTTGATAAGCTTACATTTTCAATTATTTAAGTATTAAATTGTGTTTAAATTCATTCAAATAAAATTTTAAAAGGAAATTTATTACAGAATTTGCTTTGTGCTTCAACAAAACTGAAAAACCTGTTTTGCCTAGTTTTGCCTTAATTTAACTAGCAACAATTAAATTTTAATTTAATTTATACCATCTTACCTCAATTAATTTGTTGGCATGTTCACGGAAAACCTGGGCATATTCTTTAACTTCTTTTTCATTCCCATTCTTGGCAGCTTCAATCAATACTAAAAGAGGAACATTTGTTTCCAGAAAAGAGTCTGAAACATGGTCCATAACAGCTTTGCGGAGCTAAAATAAAAATAAAAGAATGAGTTATTCTTCAGTAGTATTCCACTGCTGTTTCCCCTTTACTGTATTAATATGTACAGCTTAAACTACTTTTGTCATTGATCCTTTTTCCTTTGTGTGACCAAGGCTTTCCCTGCACTAAGTCTTGTCCACACACCTTTTGCTTCAATTTAAATTAAATCTCCTTAAAAAATGGATTAGTTATAGAAGTGCAAGTCACCAGTTTGGCCACAAATATTGATTTAGCAGCTCATATTGGTTTTGTCTGAGTAAATTTGCTGCTTTCCCTCAGCTGATTAAACAACACACTGATTTAACTTTTTTATTTTTCTGCTAGAATAAAAACATTTTTCAACAAACCTGATCCATATTCTCGCTTACTCAAAAATGGGAATATATTGCTTTAAAACCAAACAGACAAAAGGCTGATGCTACATAAATTTAGTTCTCAAATAAAATAGGTTGAGATGAACACCACCAGAATTATAAAGTATCACTGATTATCCTCAAAGTCCATCAAGTGGAAGTTGTTTTTTGGGGAGCTTTGGTTTGGTTTTTTAATCTCTCTTGCCATGAGGATGATTAAGACTCCAACATCTGTATCACACAGTTAAAAGGGAATTAACAGGGAATTACATTCCCACTCCCTGCTTCACTGGAAGCTTCTGGCCTTTAATTCAGTGAAGACAGGCCAGCAAACCCACTGCCCACTAGAAACAAATCCCCAGCATGCAGCACTGTACTCGTGTGTCTCAGCCACCAACACCTCTGACCATTCCTTACCTGCCTGCGCAGGTCTCTGGTCTTCTTGGTCATTTTATCAATGGCAGAGTTCAGGGCATCACTTCTTTCCTTGCGGCCAGCCTGAAAAGAAGCAGACAAAGAGGTAAACAGGTATTCAGGGTCTCAAAGTTAAACCAGTTGTTATTAATTTCAAGTATATGTTAAGCTCCTGTTTCTATTTTTGAGGTTTGTGGAGTGATTCTGCACACGAGCAGTAGAGTCTCCACCTCCCTGATAAGGCAGTCACTGCTCCCTGCACATCCCACCCCAGGGATCACACAACACTGCTCCTGAGCAGGCAGTCAAAAGCCCAGAACCGAAAGTCAAATCCTTATAAACCATTTGTTGAGTACAAAATTCAACATTTCAAGTGAGTCTCCAGGCCCACCCATGGGGAGCTGCCAAGGTTTGATCCAGCACGTTTTGCCTGAGCCCTGTTGTTAGAGAGGCCAAAGGGCCAGGCAGCAGGGGCAGCTTCCCTTTTCCCTCAGACACCAGGTCAAAAACATCCTCATTCCTATCTAATTAAGAGTCGGATAAGACAGAGGTGGTGGTCTGGTTTTGCTGAAAGTTTTTTCTCTTTAATATAGCTTGCATTAGGATTTCAAAACACACTTTATTCAACCACAATCCAATTTCTGAAGTACTAAGCCACAATCAATATAATTATCCAGTTGAGAAGAAAAACCATTTAGCAGTGCTGCAGTGAGTGTATGCCAGGTATCAATTCTCCAGGTGACAGGCTGGTGTGAAATATCTGAATGAACAGCCTTGAATCTAAAACATCAAGTCCACTCTACAGCAGAAATAAAAAATGGGAGGGAGGGAGTTAGGATGTTGTAATGTCATTATAGTGTAATGAATTATTGAAGATTTGTCACTGCCATGATCAAATTATTTGATTCTCATCACAAAAGGTAACTGAAAAGTGACTGGAGCTAAACCCTGGATTTTGTTGTGATACTGCCAAACCTGCAGCAGCCCCGGCACTGGCCCCTTCTTTGCTCTACTTTCAAAAATCAAAACTGAAGGCTCTAAATAAAGTGAAGATTAATGCACTGATTTACCCAACACTTTGATGCTGCCCTGCTCAGGGGATATGACAGACAAGACTCCCTGAGCAATGGCTCTGCCCCTGGCATGCTAGTGGCAGCAGGCAGGGTTGGCACCTCTGGGGGACAGTGACCCCAGAAGCTGCCACCAGGCACTGCCCCAGCCACAAGCTGCTCCAAGACACCAACCTGCAGTGGCAGCTGCTTCCCCTCCTGATGTTTCACCACTGTTTACCCATGGCAATGTGACCATTTTACTGAATCCAAGCACCCTCCCCACACACTGGGTTTTTTCCCTAGGAATATGTTTGGATCTAAGATATATGCTCATCTATTATGCAGAAAGCCAAACATTCATCTGTTCCAAGAAGTGCCATTTTACTTCTCCCCGGGTGCTCCCACATTACCATTTTAACAAGAAGCAGGAGCAGGGATTTGAGGCAATACCACCCATCAATTCCACTTTGCTGTCCCTGGCTTCACAGCCCACAACAGCCTCAGTGCACAGCACCAGATGCCTTGTGGATGAGAGGAAAACCAAGAGATGGCTTCCACTAATGGACCTCTACGCAAAACACCCCAACAAAGCACATTACAGCCTGAGCAGTAGTGATTTCTCACTGCTGATCCGTTCCTATGAAACTACACCACGTCCTAGCACAGAAAGAGCTGCAGAATCCAACCCCACTAGATTTTAGGAAGGCAGCTCCAGTTTATTTCCACCTTGCCGGCATGCAGAAGTTTTAGTACAGAAGCTTGTCAAAAGCATGACCAGAATTTACTTCAGAAGGCTGCAGGATAAAGCATCCTGCTAATTTAACTCTGGTGATTAAGCACATGGAGTCACTAACTGGGAGCCTTTGTTAGGGCCGAGCAGGGGCAGAGCAGGACAGACCCAGGACACCACGATGGCTACAGACACCTTGCTGCCACTGACATCTTAAACCATTACAGCCAATTCCAACCAAGGTCCTGGAGACAGCAATGTCAAGTTTTGCCCAGCTGAAGTTTCCTGACCTTTTTTCCTCTGTATAATAAACACCGTGCTTCCCTGCCCCATAAACACTGTGGGGCCAACCAAACCCCATTAGGACCTGGTGGATCACACGAAGACCTGCACAGCCCATGGCAGCACAAACCCTCCTAGGCACAGAAACTTCTGAGGATCACCCCTGACCACAGCACTGTCACTGTGTCCAGTCTGCCACACACGTTGGGAATTTTACCCATTGGTTCCACCCTACAGTTCAAGAGTCCTGTTTGAGTTGGGCTCCCTCTCTCAATAAATCATGTTTTAAAGGCTCCAAGTGCCAGTTTAGCTCTTCTGAGTAATTTGTTCCACTAACCAATTAGCCTGACCATTAAAAACTGGTCCTCATGTCTAGTGTGAACCTTCACTGAGGAGCCAGCTAATGACCCAGCAGCACAAGGCAGCCCAGCCAACAGCTCCTGCCATCCATGGGATTAGGAGGACTCACAAGAGTGAAGCCCAAATATTCATATTTCTAATAGGATTTATAGATATTCAGCACAAAACTCTGCTGAAGGAATCACAAACCCCGCAGCCAGCAAGCAGCTAATAGATTCAGTAGATTTAAGAGGGTCGTGATGACCATGTCAATCATTCTGCAGTATGATATCCCAACTCTGACCAGTATCATGGATAATAAATTTAGCCATAGTGCAAATTTACTTTAAGTTAAATCAGATCTTTATCAAAGAGGATAGAATTGATGATAAAAATAGCTTTTTTTCCTCACTCCCTTCATCTCTGCTCTTTCCCCACCATTGCTGCCCTGCTTGCAGAGCACCACATACACTCCCTGTCACATCCCTGCAGTCCCAGCTCACACCACCATCCCCAGAGGGGACTCTAAATGCTCAAAGCAAAGAAAGGGGATTTGTACACCGAGAGGGGAGCAGAATCACCATTTCCGTCACAAAGCCTTCCTGCTGTAGGTGTGCCATCTGAATTCAGACAAGCAAAAGACAGACCCAAGCTTTTCCTATAGCTATGGAGCTTAAAATCTAATCCTGACTGATTTATAGAGGTACAGGAGCATGGTGATGGTGGTGCATTCCACCAGAATCAATAGAGCCTGTGCTGTAACCAGCTACTCAAAGACATATTTTTGTAGCTAAATATCACAAACATCTGCTGTTAATCTTAAAGGTTCATCATCAGTTTGGGTTAAGCTGAGCCCACAGAGATATTGAGGAAGACAGTGACTCCTGCTCAGCACCACCTCACACCATCCCTGCAGAGCCCACCATGCCCCCTCCCCCAAATCAGCAACGAGATGTGAGCCAGGTGTACCACTGCTGAGAGCCACCACTGTCCCACCTGCCACCCACCACACAACCACCAAAAAGGATGGTTTACAGAGAGGTTTCTCCTCACAGGTGTCTGTGAACTTCTGGGCTGTCAGTACAACAGGCAGTATCCTGGTTAATTAGGGGGGCTGAGTGAGTTACAAGTGAGTGCTTGGCACACTTCCTGTGGGCAGGCAGTGGTGTGTCACAGTGTGTCACTGTGCCACCTCTGAGCTCTGCTGCTAGGGGACATTAGTGCTCAGGTGCATTCTGTCCCATACTTGGTTTTGCCTTGCCACCCAGTCTAATTCTGTGTCTACAGAGGACAACCATGCACAGCCCTCCATCACTGTGACAGCAGGGCTGCCAACAAATTCCAGCTAGAACAGGGCTGATTCAAGGCCAGGCAGAGTGAGCACTGAGGCGTGATCCACACGAATTCCAGCAGTGTTTTCACATCCAAGGTCTGCCAGTGGAGGAAGCAGTACTGTGCCCTGGTTTGCTGCAGGAAGGAGTCTCCACAGCCAGCCCACAGCTCAGCACAGCAAATGGGCTGCATGGCATTGTCCAGGGCTCAGCAAGAACCTGAGTATACAATAAAGTATACAATAAAGCTACCTGCACTGTCCCCCTGCCCAGCTGGCCATGCCACAGCACTGCCACCCTGACATCCCTACCCGTGGCCAGGCTGCACCATGGAGAGGCAAGGGTGGCTCCTGCACCCACCCTTGCCCACAGGAGGAATTACAACCAGCGCCAGGTGCAGAGAGCTGCCGGACAGGGAGGTGACAGCCGCCACACTATGCCACCACACGTGCCCTTTGCTCCTATGAAGACAAGGACATCCAACCTTCAGTGCCCATCTCTGCCAATGCCCTGCCCCAAGGACTCTGCAGCTGGCCTGGGCACATCTCCGCTGCTGGGTCACCTCCAGCATGCCTTTGTCCCGGGTGTCCCCTCCTAGGGCTTAGTGCTTCCACAGCAGCGAATCTAAGTGACAGAGCGCGCACGGTGACAGCCCAGCCACATGTCCCTGCTTACTTCCTGCCTCACAGCCCTGTGACACAGCACAAACACAACCTTCTGGCCAAAAAGCAGCAAATCCTCCTGTGGTCCCCAAGGTGCTAACGCCCAGCAACAATTCCCACCACCACTCCTGCATGCAGAAGGGTGAGCTGGCTGCCGTGCAGTGCCACACATGGGGCTGCCTGTCCTGGCTGCTGCAGTCTCATCTGCAGCTCCAGGGCTTGCACCCTTCCAGGCCCCCAGCACAGCAAAGTCACGCAGCGCCCACATCTCCATCCAGTAAAATTAAGCTTGTATGTTGTTCTTAATACACTAGGAAGGCTTCCACAAGATGTCAGCCTAACTAAATGACAACGCTCGCCTCAGGGTGCAATTCTACTTTCTCAGTGCATGGGTTTAGCAGGAAAACCAGTTGTGCTGCTGCTCCAGGAGTGGGGTAGGTGAGAAGCCCTCAAAAGGGCTATCCTGGTTGTAGCAAGCTTATTCCTGCCAATTTCCCTGTCCACGCTGCATATGAGGGTTCAGGCTGCCATAAAGCTCCTGCTGTGGCAGAAGTGCCCAGGTGGCATCAGACATGGTTTTTCATGCTGGGTAATGAGTATTCAGGCTCAGAAGAAATGCATTTGCATGAGTTTTCTGGGGGTTTATTCCTAGCCTGTTGCACCCTGATACCCCAGGCAGCTCCCAAAGAATAATGTGAATGTTACTGCAGTGTTCCAGACTTTGGAGACTGAGATGCACACTTGTGGTAATAACTGTTATTTCACAGCAAGTGCACATAAAAACATATTTTGCTAAGAAAAGCGCCCATAAAGTTCGCATTAACAGTTTCCTAAACAGGAAACTCGCTGGCAAGGTGCTAAATAGCCCTTGTTTGGTTAAGGGCCAAAGAATGGAGAGTTTCAGAAAAGGAGCAACTCACCATGTTTGAACATTAACTCTTAACTCTTGTGCCAAATTACACAATCTTAACGTGGGAGGAACCTACCAGCAGATATTGAAGCAAAGAAGCAAAACGTTTCCAACAATCCCTAATTTCAGTCTCCTGGTAAGAGGGAAAGAGGCAGCACTGGGGAGGGCTAACAGTTGACCTCAAATTATACCTTTTGGAATGCTGTTGTTAAATGTTATGGTAACATATTGAAATGTTATTAGAATTCAAAGCAACACCCTGCATCAGGGTGTTTCACAGAGCTGCTCCAAGAACCCTCCACAGGTGCTGCAGAGCTGCGGTTCTGTAGGATAGCTGGAGCTGAGCCTGAGCTCTTCCTACCCTGAACATTAAACAAGAAGAATCTCTTTAAACATGTTTATATAATTTGGTTGCATGGATTTCTTTCACACTGGAGCAAATGTGAAAACATTTACTATGGCAGAGCAATTTAAGAAATTTATCTAACCTTTCCTAATTTGCTTAATCATTACAGACAGTTACTTTCCTGATGGGTTCAGGGTAGGGTTTATTTGTTTTGCTTTAGCTGTTTTTGAGATTTTATTCTTGTGCATTCACGTTCTCCATCCCTTTACTTTCCACTCAGTGCTCCCCTTGAGAAAGGAAGCACCAGAGGCAGTGTCACCATTCCACCACAGAACAGCCACAGGAGAAGAAGTCAGAGAACAGCAGGTCTTGGTTTAAGCAAGGACCTCTAAGGAACCAAAGCAAGGAACCAACACTTAATAACAAAGGTAAACAGCCATTTTATTTTAAACCCTTCTTTTGACACAATTCATCTTGCTCCATCATCATGGGAAGTTTGTTATTCTCAGCTCATTCCAGATCTTGGAGGTCAGAGGTGATAACTTGCTGCTACACAGCAAACATTTTCAAGTGCCTCCTCTACATTATTGCTTTATATCTCGAGGAGAAAATAAAAAAAAAAAAGCTTATCCAGGTTGCCTGGAGCAGGAAACCAGCATCCCCCTGCTGCACCCACATCAAGCTATGACCAGAGCAGTGGCTCCAAAGGCTTTACCTGCACATGCATCCTAAAAACACATAAAAATGTCAATCGAACCTGGTCATTTACCTTTCAGTACTAGTGGTCCCAGAGGGGAGGTTGCTCTGAATAATGGGGCAATGAACCTTTAAAGCAAGCAAACAGCCCTAAGAGCCCACTGTCCTCCTCCTGGCTGTGTGTGCACGCTCTGGCCAGAGCCCGGCTGGGCTGGAGAGCACACACAGCTCTGCAGGGGCACAGCTCTGCAGCCCTAAATCCACAGGGTAACTGTTACAGACCCACCCTGCAGCCAGAGGCTCCTGGAGGTGCTGTCCCCCCTCTCTGAGGGGACACACAGCAGCAGGACATTATGGGTGACCACAAGGAAGCCCTCGGACTGCTCTGAGCCCCGACTGGAAATGCCTATCTCACCATTTCCGCCCTGCACTCCAGTGCCTAGGAAAAAGCAAGTATACAAGCCACCATTTGGGAGGAGAAAATAGATTTTCTAGTTTCATAACTGCACACTGTCAAGCTGGATTCCAATTAAATTTTTCCTGTGCCCTAACAGAAGCTTTGCTTTTTCCAGAAATTTCTCCTGGCTTGAAGCGCTTGCTCCTGTGCCCTGCTCCCGGGCTGTACTTCCTGACACTCCAGCTCCAGCTACACCCACTGCTCTCTGCACTTCTGCAGGGACCACAGTTGCACACAGCTGTCACACGGAGCTCTGAGCTGCCCAATCCCTCTCACCTCTGTGAAAGCCTCTATTCAAACTCTGCGCATTTTGCATCTAAAAGTTCCTTTTATGCAGGGAGATTTAGGAGTAAAGTGGGAGCAGGCAGCACTCAGGCACTTCCATCTGCGGCTCTGTGCTGCTTTTAACCCCAGCTGAGCAGAACCGGCGCAGACGCTGGGGGAGCAGGGTGCTGCGAGTCCCTCCTGCTCCTTCTGTCGTGGGGACGAAGGACTCCTGCCGCTGGATTTTTTCCCCTCTATCAGTGGTCTTTAACACAATCACAGCATGCAGCACAATGCTTTAAAACAGCAAAGCTTCTGGAAAACCCAAACAAAAGGAACGTCACCAGGTGACGTCAGCCTATATAGAGCCCTGTGTGGTCGCAGCGCATAAGCAAATCCATTCTTGTACTGCTTCCCTGAAAAGCTTTTCAGTAAATGCACTCATGCTACTACAGGAGCTTCTCTCAGCAATAAGCCACCCATCTGCCATCAACAAGTTAGGACTAAAGAAAGTCACAGCTGCGGGAAAACGTGAGCTTCAATTAACCAGCTGAGCAGCCACGGAGGACGAAAACTTGTATTAAGATTTAAAAATTGCAGACCTGTCAGAGGAGATCAAGGCAGCAATTTCAAAAGGAATATTCCAAGAGAGCATCGTGGATTTTGCACTAATATCAAAGGACACTAAACCCAGTCAATTATTCAAGGCTGTCTTACATTAGAGCCTCTCACAGACTCTCGGCGTTGAGTCTCAAACTACGACTGAATGCACCCTCCAATGTACTCAAAAGAATGGGTAAGTTCCTGCGTTTCTCTGTTCCTTGTATAATGAATGACAGCTCTGCTTTAAAGGAGCAGTTAAGATGCTAAAGCTGATTGCTCTGCACTGAACCTTATGAAAAAATTGTTTTCCGATAGCGCCACTGTTACCCTCCATAATCGAGATAAAGCCTCCTCCTAAGTGTTATGTCCAAGTACTTGGTTTATCGTAGTAAGTTGTTTCTTGCATTTAGAATTAGCTTGTTGGAAATGCATGGCAATGTTATCTGCAGTGAAATCTTCCACCGTGATATTCCAAGTGTACTGATAAGGCTATCCTATCTTGTTGTTTTCCTAAATTATATTCTGCAGGCTTACATTTCAAGTGGCCATTAGGGGCTCGTATGCTGGCAGCACTATATGCAATGAGTATGGTTTTAAAAATGCTGCCTGCCTTGGGCATGGCTTGTCCACCAAAATGTCGCTGTGAGAAGCTGCTCTTTTACTGTGACTCTCAGGGGTTTCACTCAGTGCCAAACACCACTGAAAAGGGCTCGCTAGGTTTGTCACTGAGGCACAATTATATTTCTGAACTTGAAAGGGATCAATTTGCAAGCTTCAGTCAACTTACTTGGCTTCACTTAGATCATAATCAAATTGCAACAGTCAGAGAAGATTCTTTTCAAGGACTGTATAAACTTAAGGAATTAGTCTTAAGTTCCAACAAAATCTTTCATTTGCCAAACACAACTTTTAGCCAGCTGCTTAACCTGCAGAATTTGGACCTCTCTTTTAATCAGTTATCCTCTCTGCACCCCGAGCTCTTCTACGGCCTTCGCAAGCTACAGACCTTGCACTTGCGATCCAACTCCCTGCGGACCATCCCGGTCCGCCTGTTCTGGGACTGTCGTAGCCTGGAATTCCTGGATTTGAGCACAAACCGCTTGCGAAGTTTGGCTCGCAATGGATTTGCGGGATTAATCAAGCTGAGGGAGCTTCACCTAGAGCACAACCAGCTGACAAAGATTAATTTTGCTCACTTCCTCCGGCTGAGCAGCCTGCACACGCTCTTCTTGCAGTGGAACAAAATTAGCAACTTGACATGTGGGATGGAGTGGACCTGGGGCACCTTAGCAAAGCTCGATTTGACTGGAAACGAAATCAAAGCCATCGACCTCACCGTCTTTGAAACTATGCCTAACCTTAAAACCCTCCTGATGGATAATAACAAGCTCACCACTCTGGATTCCAAGATCCTGAGCTCGCTGACATCCCTCACCACCGTGGGCCTCTCCGGCAATCTGTGGGAATGCAGCCCAAAGATCTGCGCCTTGGCCACATGGTTGAGTAGCTTCCAAGGTCGGTGGGAGCACTCCATCCTCTGCCACAGCCCCGACCACACCCAGGGAGAGGATATTCTGGATGCAGTGTATGGTTTTCAGCTTTGTTGGAATTTATCGACTGTGGTTACCCCCATGGCTACAACGTCGTACACAACTCCAACTACCGAGTATACGACAAGAATAAGCTCTTCTCATTTCCATGTGGGAGACAAAGAGATTCCAACTACGGCAGGCATGGTCGTTACCACCGAAGAACAGTTCCCTGAGCCAAACAATGCCATCTTCACTCAGAGGGTAATTACAGGAACAATGGCTTTATTGTTTTCTTTCTTTTTTATCATTTTTATAGTGTTCATCTCCAGGAAGTGCTGCCCTCCCACACTAAGAAGAATTAGGCAGTGCTCAATGATTCAAAACCACAGGCAGCTCCGATCCCAAACACGGCTGCATATGGCCAATATGTCAGACCAAGGACCCTATAACGAGTACGAACCCACCCACGAAGGACCCTTCATCATCATCAATGGCTACGGACAGTGCAAGTGCCAGCAGCTGCCCTATAAAGAATGTGAAGTATAATACCTACAGCCCATCACAAAGTAAATCAGATAAGTAACCTACTTTAAAATTGTAGGGACCTACATCAGATTCTAATTTTTACAAATGTTGACATAAAGCCTAATTTTCCAAGCTACTTAATGGAAACATTGTTTATGGAGTGGTGCAGTATTTTTAAGTTTTTTAAAAAATAAATCCATAATATTTTCAGTGTTAAAGAAGCAATGATTACATTCAACTTGCACTCCTAATGTTTAAAAGTCTAAAGAGATGCTCACCTCAAACTATGTAAAATGTTTCATGTTATGTAATTATATGCTGTGTGTAAACATTTATACCTGAGTCTCCATATTCTACTTTTTCTACTGCAAACAGTCTTAGAGGAAGGAGACTAGATATCTGTGAAGGGATCTGTGAGGGACGTGCACTCCGTTTGTTCCACTGCAGCTGGAGGATCCCAAACACTGCAGCTGGCTCCAGGCACTTTAAGGGCAGCCTGAGAGGAAGATTTTCCTCCTCTGAGCGTTTCATTCCAGTAAGGGAAGGGAGGGAAAACAAAAGGAAAAAAAAAAAAAAAAAAAAAAACAACAAAGGTCCAGGTAGGGAATTTCAGTTCATTGGGGTGAATTTATCTGAAATACAGTTTTGCTCTGTGCATGTTCATGGCTCAGCTTGCTGAAAGGGACAGCAGGCACAGAAAGAAGCAGTTCACACGGGCACACATCCCGAGGCAGGATGGGCACACACACGGGCGGGCGGGCACGCACACCCACCCCCACACACCCCCAGGAGGATGGGCACACAGGTCCATGCAGGATGGGCACACACACGGGCGGGCGGGCACGCACACCCACCCCCACACACCCCCAGGAGGATGGGCACACAGGTCCATGCAGGATGGGCACACACACACACCCAGAAGCAGGATGGGCACACACAAGGGCGGGCGGGCACGCACACACACCCCCACACACCCCCAGGAGGATGGGCACACAGCTCCATGCAGGATGGGCACACACATACACACACACAGAGCCCTAGGCAGGATGGGCACAAACACAGTCCCAAGAAGAATAGGCACACACACAGGATGGGCACACACCCCCCCCAAAAGCAGGATGGCCCTCTGTGTGTCCCCAGATTGGCACTGCAGCTTCTTTAGGGAGGCTCAGCACGCTGGAATCCATAGGAAATATTAAGTACATTCAGTCCTCAGCTCCCTGGTTTCACTTGATGATGCTTTTCATGAATTCAGGCTAATTAGTTAATGATGATGAACAAACAGCATTTCAGCACCTTTTCATGTGTAAATACCCTTAATGCAAAGTTCTCTTAATTAAAAGCAAATATCAACAGCAAGGTTAAGGAGAAGTGGGAAGGAAGAAAGGAAGGAAGGAAGAAGCCTCTCTTTGTCCCCCTGCTGCCCCCCCAGCTGAGGCTTCCTCTGGCTGGGAAGCTATTTTCATGCACTAACTCCACTGGTTTCTCTGGAGACAGAATTAGCCCCTGTAATATAAGCTCTCACTTGTCCTCCTCTTCCAAAATGCAAGACAAAAAAAGACCCCTTCTGATAAGTTAGGAGAATATAATTAGTTTATAGAATAGTTCACTGAAAAATGTTTTGTTTCTTACTTGATATGAAACAGAATCTAAACTAGTATGACTTTTTAAAAAATCATATATAAATATATATATACACACGCCTCATTCTAAGGGGTAATTTGGTTTCTTTAGCCAGAAGTACCATATTGCTATTTATACTCTATTATGGAATTATATGTAAATATTTGCAGATCTATGCAGTGATGGTGGTACTCAGATGCCACAAGAGTGGGGGGGTGGGGGGTCTGCAAAGGATTACATTATTTTTAAGTCAACTGCTCAAATACTGTACACATTCTAACCAAAGCTAAAAGATTCAAAGGGATGGATAATTATTTTATATATATATATATACATGTATGTATAACTAAAAATTGTGTTGTGTCCAATGCTGCAGTGTTAAACAATTACCAGCACACCCTGATGAAGAAACGAAATTCCTCACAGTGTTGCCATACTTTGACCAAATCCATAATTACAGTATGCTAATTGTGATGTACTAAACTATCCTGCAAACTTTTTAAACAGAAAAACCACTGCACAAAAATCTGTTTGCTATTTCACTCTGCTTTTCTCTCTGTATTACCACTTAGTGAGGTATTTAGGGTGCAATTATACAACAGTTTGATGTTTTCTTGTGAGATGAATTCGTCCAAGGCAATTATAGCAAGATAAGTAACTTCTCGTAAGATTTTACATAAACGTTTTTCAATTGCTCGTTTTGAAGATCTTAATTCGCATCATTTTACTTTTTCATACAGTGCCCTTAATATAAAACCAATGTTTTGTTTACTTCCCTTGACTCTGTACTTTAATGGAAGAGATGATCCAAATGGATTTCCAAAGAGATATCTTTGAACTCTTGTTACTGCTAATACTAAGATAAGTCCATTTACACCTGTTCTGGGAAAATAATTACTGCTTTTAACTGACTACAAAAAAATCCTGTGGGGTAGGTGGACAAAGAGCAGATATTCTGGATGATTAAATCCCATGTGAGGCAGAAGGCCAGAGCTAAGCTGAGAAATACAAACCCATATTGGTCCCCAGGGGTATTTAGCTGACTGTAGGAAGATCCGCTTTGCTCCTTCCCATAACTAAGTGCTCACAGCTCTCTTGAGGCCCAGGATGCTGCTCTAGGAGCAGGTGAGTGAGCACTGAGTGGTCATCACTGTCCTTCACCCTGCGCTGGCTGGCACAAGCCAGCTCTAGGAGCCTGGGGAGGGGGCACTTGGGGATGACTTCCACCTACAGCTGCAGGGTACCAGCATAGAAAAAGCTATCACTAAGCTTGTTAATTAACCTGGCAACCAAATAATCTGGCTGTGCTGCCACCCCCAATCAGAGGTCACCACTGAACTCTAACAGCCTCAGCTGTGTTCGCAGGAAGCAATCCCACCTCGTCCTGCAGTCCCTCAGAAGCCCTGGCTGTCAGACAGTTCAAGGGGTACCACCTCAGTCTTCCACACGGGAACAAGAAGTGGCTGCTTGATGAGGAGCTGAGGTTCCTCCAGAGGAGGTGCTTTCACAACAGCCCAGCTCTGTCCCATTATCTTTATAAGCTTTTAATTCCACCCAGGAAGAGCAAAGACAGATGCTCCAGCAATGCTGCATTTAACCCTCTTCTCCATCCCTGCTACTCACAGTGATTTTCCGAGCATTAAAGCACTGTTCCAGTGCCCCTCCAAGCACACCTGCCCAGGCACCCAAGTTTCCACTGGCCCTGAGGTGCCTGGCTTGCAGACAGCAGAGCAGTAGGCCAGCAGGCACAGCCCAGCACCATTTCCGTTCCCTCTCTGTACTCTACACTAATCCACAGCCTATCTCTCAAATGCTGTGGTTTACAACTGTTATTTCCAAACCCATTTGTTGCCAGGTTCCAGGCATAAGCAAAGCAATTCAGCAAACATTACATTTAGGGTAACAGGCATCATGAAACTCAAAGAATGTCAAACAGCAGCAGTGAAGTCAACCTGAATTCCCTGTGGAGTGACAGTGAGCACCAGGCAGAGCCATTGCTCTGCACAAGGACACGGCCAGAGGCTGTTAATATTTTTTATTTTAAAGTTACTGTCTTCCATTCACAATTGCTTGAGACTCTTCCAGGCAAGGAGGGGATTGGAATGATTGTACTACCCAGCAGTCCCTGATTTATGTTGTTGATGGAACAAGAACCACAATGATTTGGTTTAAATTAATCTTATTTCAGTATGAGCACTGGCTGATGACAGGAGCTTGTTAACCTGTCCTGCCAAATACCATCTCTGCTGCACAGCCTCTGTTTGTACAGATCCTACACTGTTTACAGGTGCTTCAGCACCTCCAGGCACAACCTCAGAGGTCTCCGGGTCTTTTAGAAACAGAATTTCATGTACTGCGCTTGTGGTCCATGTCCCATCTGAAGATCTCCTTCATCCTCCATCCAGGCAGCTTCTCCTGCTCCTCACCCTTGTGTCAGTGAAATGGAAACCTGGCAGCACAAGTTCAGGTTTTGAGTCATTCTCCTGGAACAGGCTGAATTAATACTCCCAGTTAGTCTCTCTGCATTAGATCAGTGTTTAAATGCACACAAGTAAAAATGACTCGATGAAGGGTGAAATGGGTGAGTGTTTAGTCTCCAGCTAAAGTGTTCCTCTGCACTGAGCTCCCATTCCCTATCAGATGGAAACATAATGAATGCTGCTCCATCGGTGTTTGGTTTTGTTTGTTTCTCCCCCAAGCAGAAATGATCCGATTTTTCAGTGATCAGCCACATGCAAATCTGAGCTTCTGTCCCATTACCCCCTTACAAGACAGGGGCCTATTGCTACCCTGTAAAATCAGAAACATCCCATGGCTTTAAACCAGAAATCTGCACTACACACTTATTTTTAATGTGTCTAAGATAATTTCTGTACTACTTTAATGGAAATAAAGTTGATTTAATTTTGTGAT
The DNA here is from genome assembly GCA_013400575.1 of Peucedramus taeniatus. Taxonomy (NCBI): domain Eukaryota; kingdom Metazoa; phylum Chordata; class Aves; order Passeriformes; family Fringillidae; genus Peucedramus; species Peucedramus taeniatus. The sequence goes on along the minus strand of WBNO01008540.1, from coordinate 149,799 downwards.
CTGTGTAGCTATCAAAATCCATCTGTTCAGACCTATGAAACTTACCCAGGAGCTGAATTTCATCTTTCTTATGAAGTTTTCCATAAAAATTAAACAAGTTCAGAGGGGGATACAGTATTTCTCCTCCTCCCCCAAAAGGAACAAGCAAGGAAACAACAGAAATCAAAGGCAGCAGCTCCTCCCTCCCCACACCTTCCTCCACTGCAAATGTCCCAGATGCTAAAATTGGTGCTGGGCTTTGCTTTTTAAGGCATCACGTTAGCAAGATGCTTAGAGATAATTTCAGAATCAGCTGGAAATTCAGCATTTCACATCTTGTGTAAAAATCTTCTGAGAGGCATCTAGGGAAAGGTACCAGAAGCTTTGAGGGGTATAGTCAGGCCTCAGATGGGGTGAAATAGCATTGTATATCCCTGTGCAAGCACCAAGAAGCTATGCCTCTCATCTCCCAACCACTCCTTTGTAAAAAGCCAAACAAAACCCAGCCCATTTTTCTTTTACTAATGAAAACACTAGTAAGTGAACTATTCTACCAGCTTAGCAACCCAAGATTACAGAGAGTCCTAGATGCATTGTGTTTAAATTATGTTTCAAGAGCCAACTTCTGGTGGGAGGGGTTGTGATAACTGGAGTAAAACAAGTGCAGTGTACAGAAGCATTTTGTTATTAAAATTGTGTATACTGTAAAACTGAATTTGCCTCTTTCTTCCTCCCTTTTCAAGCAGAGGTGTCAAAGGCTCACTCTTTCATGGTATGTTAAAAGCAGTCTGCATCCACTGTCCCAAGCAGAAGAGTCAGGTTTGGGCCATTTGCCAGAGTCACAGCAAATCCAGCCCCTTCTGTTGTACCACAGTGAGCAAAATACAACCTTCTGCTGAACCACAGTGAGCAGGACTGCAGGGGCTCTTCCCAAACCAGGTGTCTCCTGACTAACAAAAACTGATTGAGCAAGATGGAGCAAAAACTAAACCAAAGCCAATCTTCCGGCCCTTGAGTAGCTGGATCAGGATCAGCACAGGTCTGGCCCAGCCTGGCTCTGCCCCTGGATGTTTCCTGGGTCCCCAGGTACAGCTCCACAGGCACCTGTGGGTCACTGTGCCAGGCAGGAGCTGGCATTTCCAATGCTCTGCCAGCAGTGTGGCAAGGACAAACAGCCCATAAAGTTCAGAGGTGTCATACAGTGAGACATCCCATCAGTTGTGAGTCACAGCCCTTCAGGAAGGGTCCCAAAAACACTCATGGTACAGAAAGTGTTCTTTACATGAGCCACCACAGCATTCAGAGCCACTCTGCCTCAATATCACGGGAAGGATTTGAGAAGTGACAAGTTCACAGACACAGCCCAAAAGTCGTGATAGAGAACTGAACAAAAGAACAAGTTTCAGGATGTTCCAAGATGATAACATGCACTGAACCGCCAGCTAAAATCATTTTAGTAGCTAAGCCACAGCTGCATTTACTTTTTTATCAAAAGGTTTGGCTGGAACAAGTTCTCAAGGGTTTCAAATGTCAGTTGGCAAACTGCCTCTCAAATCCTTCTAATACTTCAAAGTAGCACACGATATATCTATTTTCTTAAACTTTCAGAGACTAATTTTACAAGCAAAAGCATCTCTCAACTACAAACCCAGTTGTTCTCACAAGCAAAGGTAACACACCTCAGAGAAAAACCAGTATTCTGAATACATTATGCAAAACCTTTAAATCCAATTAGGAACAAGGAAATGTCAACATCACTAGCAACTTACTTTTACATGTAGGCTCTGTTAAGACAACTGCAAAAAAATTGAGATTCAAGAATTTGACTGGAGAGGATTGCACAAATGAAGTGAAAACTGCAGCACTGGGAAACCCTGGCTCCCTCCTCTAGTGAATGTCCAGGCTAAGGAACAGGCCTCAGTGAGAGTGTTCACCCACCACAAAACCCTGATGTCAGTATTTTCTGTAATCTCTTTTTAAGGAAAAGCTTTACAAAATCATTGTTACCTAATCAACAATTTCATTACCACGAAGAATTCAGAAAATTTTATTATAATGAGGTAAAGCTCTATTTGCCATATTTGACATAGGATTCTCATATTCTGGGTCCTATTTTGGAAGAAATTTTTTTTCCAGTGAAGGTGGTGAAGCCCTGTGACAGGTTACCAAGAGAGGTGGGGGATGCCCCTTCCCTGGAAACATTCCAGGCCAAGTTGGACAGGGCTGTGGGTGACCTGATCTACTTGAAGCTGTTCCTATTCATTGCAGGGGGCTGCACTAGGGTGATTTTAAAGGTCCCTTCCCACCCAAACCTTTCTGTGATTCTATGAAACAAAAAAGTGACAAGTGTCTCACAATTCCATGTTTGTTTTTGTGATGCACAACTCCAGATGTTTGGTTGCCAAGGGCACTGAGCAAACCCTTCTGGGCTCACAGGTAACCAAACCCTGATTTCAGCTCTTCAAGTGTTTTTATTCAACAAGGTCTATAATTTGAGTTTTTCTTCTAAGTTTTCTAAAAGAACAAGAGTTAAACACACATGAAAATCATTTAAGCATAAAAACCAGGAGCAAGAACTGAACCACAGCCAAAGGGGAACATCCCTTGAGTTAAACCCAATTTCTTCTCCCCAGTATGTAACACAAACACTTGCAGTATGCATACACAAGCAAAATAAAAGGGTATTGGTGTTTAAATTAAGCAATCAATCTTTCTTTTATAAAACCAAGGTATTTCTTTTAAATGCCATGGAAGTAACTTCCCTGTTATCCCCAGCAGACTCTACTCCTTGTACACTGAATACTCAAGCAAACTGGACACAGAGGAGGTACCGGCTTTCCTTCCACCCTTCCCTACCCCACTGGGTTGGCAGCGCAGCCACTGTTTGATAGAGGTGCATCATGCTTTTTATCAGTTTAAAAAAACAGCCATATTTCATGAGAAGTCTTGGAGTAAGTGGAAAAGGTTCATCCATCAAGAAGGTTCTTAAATAATGAATGAGTCATAATTCTTTACAGTCAAAAGCAATTAATTTTCTGTATTGTAATCAGGAGAATAAATCTGAAAAATCCATTCTATGGCTCTGAATCTGAAGGTAGTGTTGCAGTTGAATTTTTAATCTTAAAATACAGGAGCAGTGAGGACTTCTGCTATTTAAACATACAATCTTCTACCAAACAGAACAGCTTTACTGCATATTTAATAGGTAGAACAGGTTTTGTGAGACCACATGAGATTAAAGACAGCATTAGATACAAGAAATGCATATCAAGCAGAAAGGTCCTTTCAAGATACCTCTTAACTGTATAGCCACTAAAATACTTGAAATATCCTTTATGAAGTGTACAAAATATTCAGAAAATCTTCCTGCAAGAAGTAGTTTTACTTATATGTTTGCAAAGAGCTAAAAATATTGAGTAGCGTGTTAATGTGGAATCCAGCTCAACCCTACAGCAACTGTTTCTATTAGGAAGCATTTGCTCTCTTTCCCACTAACTCCTAAATAATCCATCACATATCCAGAACCTCTGCCTCAAAAGCCATGTGCTGTTAGCTTGGACTATGAATTTCTGCCCCCAAATGGATTGCTTCAACCCTAACACCACTTTAAGTTTGAATTCTTTTAGAGAAAAAAACTGTAAAATTAATAGAGCTCTTAGTAAAGCTAATAATGACACAGTCTTCTAAGGAGTGAGAACATAGAAAAGGGACAGGGACACAATGCCACAAGGGAATTTCCATCACTGAAGGCACCACACAGCACTTAACTGGGGGGAAAACATACCCCCTGCACTGCAGCCACTCTCAGCAGCTTTGTTAACAACCTCTGCTTTGAGGAAGGCAAATTGCAGCTGTCCAAGCAGCCCAGTTGCTCCAGAGGGGAGTCGTGCACTCAACATCCTCTGCACACACCTATCAAAGTATGTGAGCCAGGAACAAACCCCCAGGTTGGGAAAACCACCCAGCAGGGCCATGCTGCAAGACCCCAGGTCTAAGCACACACCTCTGACTTGAAAGCACCATCTCTGCTGTCCTCAGGAGAAGACAACACGCTCCAGTAAAGACCTGGAACTGCTTACTGATCCCATCCAGCCCGGAGGCACAACATCCCCACACAAACAGCAACAGCTGCTTGAAATTCTGGCTGAATAATTTAAAGGTTAAAGAACTCCTCAAGCTTTCCAGATAGTCCTGAAGCAGGAAATAGATGGAATTGCTTCCAGGTAGGACAAACACTGAGCTCAGCACCCAGGGGAGCAGCAGGCCACTGCAGAGTACAGGCAGCCAAGCTGGGGAACTCCTAATGACAGCTGGAAGCTCCCTGGGTATCAGGTGTATAACTGCAGGGTCCAGGCTTTCAAGAATTCTACAGCCACAGGGCAGGCAGGCAGAGAAAGCCATTTCTAGATTATAATCTTGTCTCTGGATGACCAGCTTAGCTCTGGGCCATCCATTAGCACCACAGCAGCTGTGGAGCTTGGAAGTGAGGAAACTGTGTCTTCTGATGCCTTCTGCCTGCAATTAAGCATTCAGAAACTTTCAAAAAGGCTAAGGTTAGACATCTGACTGGGATGAACCAGAAAAAACCCAAAACCAACCAAATGAAAACGAAACCAAAACAAACAAACCAACCCAGTGAGCTTTGGCAGGTACTTCACCTTTAACATGACACTACACTCCTGAAGAGAACAAAGATAAGACACTTCTGACAACTTCCCAGAGTCTCTGGTGACTTCTAGGAGATGCCTGTTCAGACTCTATTGAACTTTTAGGAGTTGTCTGTTCATCCTTGTCCTGGCTTTGACAAAACAGGACAACCCTTTACTGAACCTACGAAGCATCAGCCTCCATGTCTCACGTGCAATGGGCTCTTGTCAGGTATTCCTCCCTGCCAGTGAGTGCAGAGCAAGTCTCTAGACCAGCTACACCACCACCCATAGTTAATCTCAGCAAACACCCACAGAGCTCACTTTACAACAACACAACAGCATCAAGACTAAGGAATTCCAGTTATTTACAGACCACTCAGAATACCCTCAGCGCTGGGAACTGCTGAACAAACTGCAGTGCCTCTTCCACGCCAAGTTTTGGATTAGTCAGCAGTGTAAATATTTCTTGACAAATTTGAAACTTGGATAAAACCACCAGTTTGTCCCACACCCAAGAGGTGTTTCTGGAATGAATTCCAAGCCTTTGCCCCCCTGCTGCAGAGCTGTCCCTTCCCAGCAGGGCCCAGGCCCGCTGCAGGAGGTTCCTGGGCAGACAGCACTGGCACATCAGTGGCATCATTGCTGGAGCTGTGGGATATGAGTGCTCCACACCCTCCCCAGCTCTCCTGTCTGACAGCACACCCTGAAACACAGGGACAAATGGAAACATAGACAAAGAAGAGGCAGACTCCAGTGCACCCAGCAGATAAATCCCAGGATATTGTCCCTTCATACCTATAGCTGTCCATGGACAACAATTAACTTGACAAAGAGTGCCAGGAGAGTGTCCAGAGACACATGAAAAAGGTTTATGCCACATTCAAATGAGCTGATGCCACCCGGCTGCAGACTACTTCCTTCTGCTTAGTGGGCACTCCATCATTTGAATATGCCCCAATAAAGCTGCATCATCAAGAGAGGAACTTTCTGACACCTACTTTTACTGTCCATTTATTCAAAACCAGTAGTCTTCATCAGGCAAATTATTAAGTGATCATCAGCTTTAGAAAACAATTTCAATTGTTCATGCAAACATAGCTCCATTGTAGAAAACAGCTCACTGCCACTGCCCCAAGCTCAGCCTGTGCTGGCACAGTCAACAAAACCCAGTCCATCCTGCCTGGCCATCAGACACCCATGGGAAGCAGGAAAATACCAGGAAACCACTCCAAAAACATGAGCTTATGCAAATAACAAAACAACTCAACCACCCTATCCCTCTAAAGCATTCATTATGCACACATATGCAGTTAATTAAATATATATATATATACACAAAATAGAGACATTTCAGGTGGATCTCCTTTGTCACATCATGAAATACATGCAATCAGTGATCCTGGGAAACTAACTAAAATCAATCAAAAATTATTTAAAAATCAAAAGTAAATTTTAAAACAAACTCTCTAATGGGAAATTCACTCACAAAAGGAGATAAAAAAGGGTTTTTTTATAATTACTCCATCCTGTTTGCTACACTTGCTTATGCAAGAGAAGTGTTTTTAACTACTGACAGGATTAGGATTAAATGACAAGTCCACATACTTGATCCAGATTGTTCATAGGCACAAGGTGAAAAATATGAAAAAGAACATGAACAGGTTTTAGTGAGCTGAGCCAGGAAAAAAATCAAACCCACATTCCTTCTGAGCTGAAAATAGGATTTTTTGGTGATTATTAAAACAATTTCTCTCAAGGCAAGTACACAGGCTGAATTCTACTCTGACAAGTGGTTTGGTCACTTCTTTTTATGTAATCAAAACCATTCCACTGTCTTCAAACCAAATATTTCAAGTTAGTAACATACTTCCCAGTTGCTTCACTAATATAAAAAAACCTCAAAAAAACCCTTATTTTCTCACAGAAGAGCTATAATTTGCAACTTCAGTCTTGCAGTCTGTTCCCTAATGAAAAAAAAAAAATCAGGAGAGCACACAGGTCTTCCTCCACATTTTATAGCATCTTTTAACTTTAATGGCAACTGACCAAAAATTTCAGGACTGCTCCGGGCTAAAAATGACTCCTAATCCCTATAATCAGTCTGGAATTCCCACTCAAGGGCAAAACTGGGAGCAGCTAAAAACACTGGGACTGGTTTTTAAGAATTCACATCTTAAGAACAACCAAATGTAGCTGCCCCAGTCCTGGAAGTGTCCAAGGCCAGGTTGGAAATGAGGCTAAAAAGGAAGGAGTGTGCCCAGTGAGAACAGGTGACGTGGGAAGAACACAGAAATGCTGCTCCCCCCAGTGCAGGCAGAAAATCCACGTGGACAAAGCTCAACTGGAGCTGGAGCTGCCAGAACTGGGGGATAGTAACAATTTACAAAGATATTAATGGCAAAAGGCAGTGTACAAATGACTTCAAGGTGTTCCAGGATGAGGATGATCACCTCACAGACAGGTACAGGGAAAGGCAGAGATGTTTAATGCATTCTTTGCCTCTGTCTTCAGCATGAATCACAGGCCAAGGGGGTCCCAGTGCCCTGAGCTGGAGGACCATGACTGTGACAATGATCAGCTCCCAGGTGACCCTGAAATTGTGCAGGATCTGCTGCTCCAGCTGGATCCCTACAAACCTATGGGGCCCTGATGAGATTCATCCAAGAATCCTCAAAGAGCTGCTGATATAATCACAAAGCCTCTCTTGATGATTTCTGAGTGGTGTTGGGAATCTGGAGAGGTCCCAGCTGACTGGAAGCTGGGGAACATTGTTCTGATTTTCACGAAGGGCAAGGAGGAGGACCCTGGAAACCACAGGCCTGTCAGTCTCACTTCAGCGCTGGGTAAAGTTATGGAGATTATTCTGGGAGGTGCTGAAAAACACCTGGAGGACAACTCTGGCATCAGTCACAACCAGCATGGCTACAGGAGGGGAAAGTCCTGCTTGTCAGACCTGATTTCCTTCTACAGCAGGGTATCCCACCTGGTTGATTGAGGAAAGCCAGTTGATGTGATCTTTTTGGACTTCAGGCTCAGACTGGATCTCAGGGAAAGGTTCTTCCCCCAGAGGGTGCTGGCACTGCCCAGGCTCCCCAGGGAATGGGCACGGCCCCGAGGCTGCCAGAGCTCCAGGAGCCTTTGGACAGCGCTCCAGGGATGCCCAAGGTGGGGCTGTTGGGGTGTCCGTGCAGGGCACTGGAATCCTTCTGGGTTCTTCCAGCTCAGGATATTCTATGATCCTCTAAGTCCTCTTTTAAGTGATGGTGAACCGAAACCTTGAAAGTTACTGTCTAGTGCTATCAATTTATTATTTCTTGAGGGGGAAAAAACATTACTGCAACAGCAAAAAGTAATTTTTTTACTATTATTTGCACCTGTGGTGTGGGAGAGGAAGGGAAGGGATGAAGAGAGGTGTTTGTCAGGTCTGAAAAACAACAGATTCTCAAACATTTTGTACTACTTTTATACCATTTCTAGGTAACAGATCTATCAACCAGTACTCTCTTAAGGCTTATTCTTATATCTAGAAAGTTAATAGCATATGTTCTACGATATATAGCATGAACGTTCTATACCTCTGCAGCACATTTCTACCACTGAAACAGAAATACCTATTTTTAAGATCAGAAATGGTAGGAAAGTGCCAGGGTGCCAAGAGAGTCATCCTGTAACAACATACATCTTTTCCCTAAAAGCGCAAAAGAAAACCCAAACTGGCAATAACACATCACATGCTAAACCTGACTTTTCATGGAATCAGTTTCATGGAATCCCCAGTTTCCATTACATCATGATGCTGGGGCTCTGCAAGCCAGACCAGACCCAGCACTAACCAAGCAAATGTACCTGAAACCTTTTGCAAAATGGCACAGGTTTCTATTCCTTGTTATCCTGAAGGTGTTTCTTAGCTGAGCTCAGAGGCAGCTGCAGGATTCTGACTTCCAGCAGCACACTCAGATCACAGAATAGCTGGAGCTGGAAGGGGCCCACAAGGATCAGAGTCCAGCTCCCAAGGGAACGGCCCACACAGGGATGGAGCCTCATACCTTGGGGTTATTAACACCACGCTCTGACCCCCTGAGCCTGTCCAAGGGTCAGCCTCTCCATGCCAGGGCAGTTCCTGCCTCCACAACACAGAGGTAGAGGAGTGCTGTGTCTCTATCCCACCCAACTCCAGATGTAAAGGGGTTATTCTGCATCCTACTCCTGCAGCTTGCAATCCTTTGCTCCTACCCCTCCCTGCAGTGAAGTGCCAGGGCTTAGGACTCCAGCACTCCCAGCCAGGCTGCTCCTTCTCCTGCACCACAGCTCCCAGCTGCCCCCCCAGCCCAGACAGGAGCACAAAACCTGTGCTGAAAAAGGAGCAGGAGAGCACCACATCACAACATCCCCCAGAGGTCCTGGAACGGATCACAACTGCTGATAAAAGTTCTGTTTTAAACCTAGAGTGTCTTCATACAGCACTCAGATCAAAACAATGCTAGATCCCCCCCAGCCATGTGCAGCCAGGTGAGATCTGACCCAGGCTGCTGTGAGTGACAACCAGGAGCTCAAAGGGGGCTGCCCAAGATTTTGTCAACACTTCCAGCTGTTTCCTCCCGAGGGGTTTTGCTGAGTGACGACTGGTTAAGCTTGGCTACAGGTCAATTCATCTCACTTCCAGTATGCCTGGTTAGATGGGAGAAGCAGGATGGATGGGGGAATGTCTCAGAATACCAAATCAGGGGGACAAACCACTTCTGGCAGGAGCAGCAGAGAGCTGCTGGGGCTGGTGAGTAATCTACCAAAAAGAGTTGCTTTTTTACAGGCTTGGTTTATCTTTTTTATGTTAATTAGCAACCTTATCTAAGGAATATCTCATGTCTACCTTCACAGATTACATGAATCAATAGATATATCCAGAAGCATGAAAAGCAGGCTAAAGTTTGCACCTGCAGTAATTGTAAAAGCCTTAAGATATTGTAGTTTTTATCAAATTTTACATGCGTGCAAAAGGCTTTAGAAATTGAACTAAAATTGGAACAACATAGACCCCTGCAAAACTCAAATTAAAAGGAGCAAGCCAAGGCAGCATATGCCCTTTCCAAGAGGAAGAGAATGCATTATAAATCTGGGAATAAAGCCACCTAACTCCTGGCAAGACAGCTTGGAGAAACAGATAATAAAGCAATCCTACCAATATGGTCACAAGACATTCAAAGTTAGAATTAATGTATTCTTTATTCATTATTAGAAATATAAATAGGTTTAATTTGCAACAGATTTAAAAGTGTTTCCTGTAGGGGGGGATTCAGCAGCCCTAACCTGCAATACACCAACAGAAAAAGTAGGTAATGAAGTTGCCTTTGACAGGAAGCAATAGGCATTAAAAACCAGGAACAGCAGGAAAAGATGACTAATAGTCAAGAACCTCAAGCCTTGGCAGCAGCAAAAGCAGCAGAATCTCCTCTCCATCACAGAATCCTAGAATGGTCTGGGTGGGAAGGGACCTTAAAGATCATCTCATTTCACCTCTGCCATGGCAGGGACACCTTCCACTGTCCCAGGCTGCTCCAAGCTCCAATGTCCAGCCTGGCCTTGGGCACTGCCAGGGATCCAGGGGCAGCCACAGCTGCTCTGGGCACCCTGTGCCAGGGCCTGCCCACCCTCACAGGGAAAACTTCCTTCCCAATATCCCATCCATCCCTGCCCTCTGGCAGTGGGAAGCCATTCCCTGTGTCCCATCCCTCCATCCCTTGTCAATTGTCTCCTTGTTTCCTGTAGCTCCTCCAGGCACTGGAAGGGCACAGTGAGATCACCCCAAAGCTTCTCCTCTCCAGGTGAACAATTCCAGCCCTCCCAGCCTTTCCTGCCAGCAGAGCTGCTCCATCCCTCTGCTCATGCTGGAGCCTCCTCTGGCCTGGCTCCAGCAGCTCCAGCTCCTCCCTGTGCTGGGCCCAGGGCTGGGGCAGCTCTGCAGGACCAGCACCTGTGGAGTCAGGTGAAGTCCCTGAGAAGCCAAAAGGGCTCAGCAGCAGCCCCGGTTGCCCAGGAGGGGGATCCTACTGAGGGCACTCAGATCAAGCCAACCTCATCCACACCACCTCCATCCACCCACAGCCAGTGACTCACTGAGGCACCGTGGGGGATTGAAAAGCCCAGAAACGTGGCGTGCATACCTTCATTTCTCACAGAGGCACTACCAAGCTATTATTTACTAAGCTAACTAATTAGCCAGCCACCCTTGCAGATAAGAAGAATGCATTAAAGTATTTAGAATTCTAGTACAAGCCTGACACATATGAAGTGGCTGCTCTTCTTCTTCAAAAAAAATGAATGTCAAAGGAAATAAACCATTTCGGACCACTCAGCACATCTGAGGTGCAGGGGAAAGGCAGCATCACCTCAGCATCCAGGAAAAGGAAAACAAAGCTGAGTGCTATGGGATGCCGAGACATTTCACACTGTTATTGTATCAGGTTCTACTTCTAAAGAGATCATTAGATATACAATTTGAATTACCATAAGATAGAAGATAAAGTAACAGCGAGTCAAAACGAACAGAATTAATACACAGAACTGCAAAAACTGGCACAGAAAAAGCAGGAGATTGAAGATACTTAAGCTGACAGTAATCTGAAAAACCCAGCTGGTAAATTCAGTTTTACACCAAGAATTAAGCTGTAACTGAATCTGCACTTCACTGCAGTCTAGCACTGAAAGCACCCTTCCCTCCACACAGGCACTGCTCCAGGAGTGGGTAATAGAATCATAGAGCAAGTTTACACAACACATAAAATAATCAATCCACTGGAAATAACACCAGGAATACTCCCAGGGGATACAAGTGCCCTGTGCACTTGAGGTAGTCCTGCTGTTACGAAAAGAGTTCCTCAAGTCCAGCTAAGGATACCCATAACTTGGGGGCATGGAGGAAATAGGTTCCCACAGCACTGCAAAACTGACCGGGGATAAAAATTTAGAGGAAATTTGGAGAATTCAGCATCTGCCACCAAAAAGGCAGTTTTACATTCTCTGTGAAAAAGCCCTCACGAGAGCATGGGGGGTGGGGGAGTTGGGGGGGTGATGTATAGGCTAGGAAGATTTGCATAATTACTTTTCTCTCCACACACATCCCTGACAGGCGCTCCTCACACACGGGAGCAGCCCCTGGGGTGAGCAGTGACTGACCACAGTAGGGAGGAGCAGGAGCCCACCTCACCTGTGGCTACCAGAGAGCCACACCTGCAAACCCACCCTCACAAGAACATCAACTTCTCCATGGCCTGGTGAAGACCCTGCCTTCCCCAATGAAAGGGCACAACATGCCCATCTTGTAGGCCATTAGCTCCAAAGGGGTCACCTGCCCAGACACAAGGCAGAAGGGCTTTCAACTTCTTTCTCTTCAGTTATTTCTGCATTAAGTTCTTGTTTTCTTGGCTTTTTTCAGTCTGCTGACCTCTAGAATTTGGATTCTTTGACTCCTGGAGAGATGCCCAAAAAACTCATTCTGCCTCTAAGGAAATTCACAATTTGGCATTTAAGGGGAACAGTATCAAGTGATATGGCTGCAGTCTTATTTTATACTTGACATCAGAGCTCTCCAGTCACCTTCTTCCCCCAAAATGACTCAATAAAAAGTCCTCAAAGGAGAAGTTCAAAGGCACAGCAGGGAAAGGAAGCCAGCCCCACAACCCACATTCCTCCCTATACAATCCAGGAGGCTGAGTGCTGAGGGGGGGTTCACACAGAGACCCTTTGAAAAGAGGGAAATGAGATCGAAGCCACAGATGCAGAAGCCACCTGGGCAGTATCACACAGCCAGTTGCTCAACCTCTAAACAAGCAGAATTAATTGCATTAATTCTGGGGTTTAGTCAAGAGAATCTGAATAAAAATGCATACTTAAAAGCAGTGCACAGTATTGGGTTAAAAACCATGCGGACAGGATGTACATGGAGGGATCTGACTTGGGCACCACTGACATTCACAGCTGCAATTCATCTGCTGGGAAGCCTGAAAGGAAAAACATCCATCAACTTCCAACACCAGATACAGGACAAAATGTGTGTGATACAAACAAGTCCCAGGGTTATCCTCCTACTCAGCAAACAGGGACTTTTTAAAGCATCATATACCAATGCTGCAGGTAATATCAGAAAAGAAAATAAAATAAAAAAATAGCTAAAGTCTCAAGCATATAATGAGATTGGTGTCTCAAAGAAATTGCTTAAATATCTCCAGCATTCCTTAACATCTCTGTATGTATTTTAATTTGGGGAGAAATTATGCAACTACATTCATATATAAAGACAACATGAAAAGAAATTTAACAGCATCAGGATTATTTGAAGTCTTGAATAGTTTAGGATAGTCAATGTTTCAACTCCCCTAAAGAGCCCCTGTGTGCAGCCTCATGGCCAAATCTTCATCTATCATCAAATGCTGCCTGCCACACTTTCAGGCGGGAACCTTACTCCAAAATTCAATCAAAGGCAATAAAAAGTACTTTATGGTTTTGGGGTTTTTTTAAGGAATCCATCGTTTAAATACAAGGTCAAAATAAATTCCATAAACCCCAGCAGATGACAGGCAAGCTAGAAGGATGCTCTGGAGCAGTTATGGCACGCAGGACTGATGCACCTGCATCTTCAAGATGCTCCTCATCTCTGTCCAGTCACTCCTCCACACACTCCCATGTCACCCACACTTCCTGTGACTCACAGACTTCAATCTCTAGATACCACACCTACAAAGTTGAACCGATCCTAAACCAAGAACCTTCTGTTTTCAGAGCCTTTTTCCCTCCTGAGAAGCAGCAGGCTTCATTTCCCCAGATCACTCTGCAGGTTTCAGAAAGTAACTGATAACGTCAATTCACGTTATCATATGCAGCAAACCACAGCTGACAGCACCTCAGGCATATCAAAAAGATTCAGAGCTGAGAAGTAATTTTTTTCTTCTGGCCACATATGGCAGCTGGGGAGCACCCAATGAATGGCAAAAGCCTTGTTTCTTGACAGACAGAGGTTACCAGGAATGCAGTGGAGTCGATACTCCACGAGTGGCTGCACATCCCACAATATTTGCGTTCACTCTGACACACAATGAAGAAAAACACCCTCCATTTGTGGAAGGCACAGGTATTTGTGAAAGCCAGCACAGAACCATCTGGGTTTGATTCTTCACTGCCTATTGCTAATTTTGCGCATGCCCTGGTTTTCCCTTTGTGGCTCTATGCCAGTGCTTTTTTTAATTGCTGCTGAGAAAAATGCACATTTTAGCCCACCTCTGCAAGGCAGCTCCTGGCCTGACAGCCTCTGGCTTTGCTGCTCTTATTGTAAGGAAACTACTCTTTCAGAATGCCTGTTCAGCAAAAATAATTTGTGAGTATCCAGTCTCCAAAGTCATGAAGTGTTTTCAGATAGCCTGAGTAGGTTTTTAACCCTGCCATACACAAGCTGGCTCTGCTGCTTCCCTCTAACTCCCATCCCTCCTGCTAAAGGAATGTGTCCCTGTGTAGGCCAGAAGGAAGCCAAAGTTCTCTCCTCTATTTCAACAGCTTTCCAAGATACAGCTTAAGTATCATCCTTTTCTCAGACATGAGAAGGATTAAGTCACTCTTTTGACTCTATTTAAATTCCAGAGGGCTGCCACTATTTGGATAAGACACAAATGCTAATTATTCTGTATTGATTCTGTTGACTTTCTGGGACAAAGGAGGTCTGAAGCTCTAGGACACATAAGAGCATTACAGAACATCAGCTTTCTTACACAGGATAAGCAAGAGCAGAGTATGGATAATAAACACCACATCCAGAAGAGAATATCCCAATTTCCATCAAGACCTCTAATGCTTGCAGCAGGAGCTGTAAAACAGATGAAGAGGTACTGTAAAGGAAAAAAATTAAAGAGCACAACAGGTTTTGAATGTCATGGGAGCACTGGAGAGGAGACAAGTGGTACCCCACAGCCACATGCGTGTACATGGACAGTGATTGTTCCCCTTCTCTCCCCTTCATTATCTCTTGAATTCCATCCTGCAGATGGAATTTAATCCAGAGTTTGTATTAGATCAAGGCAAAAGAAAAAGGAGAAGTCGAGGACTTAAGAATGAAGTACATCATTGCAATACAAGAACTGTGGTATTCCAGCTCTGTAATAATTCCATCATCCCCTTCCTCCTACAAGAGGAATTGAAAAGCCCAGTTGTGTGTGTAATACTTCTGCACACTGAGAGCATGATCCTGCTGGAGGCTAAAAGACTGTTTATCCACAGATCAGCAGTCACTGTGCAAACTTACATGCTCCATTCCATCCATACTCCTCGAATTTGACTTTGAGAGACTATTCAAGTATCACCAAATGCAGTTGCATTAGGGGTGACTACATATTTGATCTTATGTAGACAGATAAAGTTCAAATATTTTCCTACAAAACAGCAGAATTCAAATTAATTAAGCCATAAACCACAACGTTAAGGCAGAATCCACGCACAGCATTAGAGTGTATTTATGTAAAACCACTTACAGTTCAACAAAAGTAAAACACTGCAAAATGCCAGCCTCCATATCACAAACAAGGCTGTACACAATATTATTGCAGATTTTCCCTGCACCCATCTTAAATGTTATTTGATCAACATGAGATTAAGAAAGGTTGAGATTTATAATGCATTATCAGAAGATTAGAATGTGTTAACACTGGAGATAGACACATGCCTGACAAGAAAAGAAAACTCAGGTGTTTCATCAACACAAATGCAAAGGGTGAGGGGGGAAAGGAGGGACCAGGAAGGATGGGAGCCTTCACTGCCACTCAAAGTACCCACAGGACTCAATTCCTGTTCAAAGCCAGCACTAGAGCTCAGCTCTGCTGCACAGCTGGCTGCAGTGAGCACTGTGAGAGCAGCCACCTTCCTTCTTTTACATACATTAAGAGTCTGTAACAAAAATGCTGCAAAGCGTGGAAAGGCTGCAAGGGTGAGTTCTGCTGTACAAGGCTGTTCAGAACAAGTCCCAGCTGCTGTCAAATCTATTAAATTTAAGAGAGTTCTCGCTGGCAGCTCTGCACCAAACAAGCAGCAAAGGCTGAAGGCAGTGGATGGAGCACAGCAGTGATTTAAGACTTCAAGAGACTCCTAGGCTCCTACTGGAATCAAACCTGAGGTGTGAGTGCTGGGATTCTCTCAGGAGGCACTCAGCCAGCCATATGCTTCTTTAAGAGATGCATCTACACAGCACAAAAACTGTCTTGAGTCTGGAAAAGCATCCAGGACTTGCAAGTTGTGCCACTGGCATCAATGGCTGCACTGGCATGTGCCCCCACCCAGGGCACTGAGCTGGAGCCCAGATGTGCTGCCCCCCCTCCCTTCTAGGGCTAGGCATCCCAAGTTGTTTGGGGTCTCTAAACCAGCAATTCCACATCTACAATTGGGACAAGCTCAGGGAAACCAGTGGGGGGGTGACAGGGAAGACTCTGAAGAGCTCGAAAACCCAAAGATCACAAGGTGTACAGAACTTTGCATGAGCTGGACTCTTAAGAACTTCTCTTAAATTCCACAAGTCCTTGTATTACTCCCTAAGAAACAGAAGGTGCCAGAACATCTCCTGAAGACCCCACACTAAGTCCCAAACCAGGATGGTGTTGGGTGAACACCTGGAAGCTTGATTCTGTAGCCCAAAAATACCTGACTGACACAGCGTGAAGTTCTCATCCTCTTCATCTGGCTTCACTCCAATGCTGCTGAAATATTTACTCTATGGCAGCCTGTAAGCATTAAACTTAAAACTCTTATCACTTCAGAAATGTTCTGTTTTTAAAAGCAGCATTTTTGTCAAAGCAATAATGTCTATGGAAATAAGGGCTCAGTGTAAAAGCACAGCTCTCTACTGAGCAGCCAAGTCCATGACAGGAAAACCCATCCAGGCTTTCAATCCACATCCATCACGTCAGTGTTCAGGCATCTTAAACTGACAAACAATATTAAAAAAGAAAGTGTAGATTATCTCAAGGCAGAATTTTTATCAGCATCTTTATCATCAATACAGATCAGTGTGCCATTTTAATTCACATCTATTCCCACAGAAACAGATGCTTTCATTAAAAGGGCTATGCAAGAGCCTTTCAGTACATAGATACTTGCTATAAATGAATATCACAGTCATGTGAAAATTCACGTGTTCCTTTCCAAGCTTGGATCCTTGATGGGAACACAAAACTGTGGATCAACATTATTAATAGGCAAATTCATCATGAAAACACATCTCCATTCTGTAAATTGCAAGTGTGTCAGGAGTAGAAATATCCTTTGCTGGTAGTTCTGAAGACAAATGAGTTCTCCCAGCAGATATTGAATAGATAAGCCAGGCACTTTCCTGCCCAATCACTTTCCAAGCATCAGAGATGTTCAGAGAAGCTTAGGAAAGAAAAGCAAAAATAGTGTAATTAAGGTTGAGGAAACAGCACTTGTGTGGAGTATTACAGTCCCCTAACTGTACTGAATACAGACACAAGGGTGCAAACTAAGCATTTAACAAGTTATGGGTCCACCAGGTCCAAATCCAGCAGTGTTGGTACCTTCTCTGGAGACCCCGAGATCCAAATCACACTGGCCTGCAAGAGGTCCCTGAGGCAGAGGATGTCCACAGCCTGGGCTCACCCACCTCCCTCACCCTGAAGTTGTGCCATGGGTTAGGTTAAAATCTAAAACAAAAAGAAACAACAACCCCCACCCCCAAATAGACCCTGCTGTGGTGCTCAAGCACTTGAGGCCAAAGAGAAGATGGAAACCAGGGAAAATAAAAAGCCATCCTGAAGTGATGTGTGCCTGGAATGCCTGCTCTGAACCAGCTCCCAATGGCTTTTCTCCACTTGCTGCCAAGCACCTCTAATGCAATCCAGACAGTCAAGGACACAGTCAGAATGTTAATATGAAAGCACTAAAATTCCCATTGAAATGGGACCTGTCAGGCTACTTTATGTAACATGATTTATCGTTTCCAAATGTAGTAACAAGGGATTTTATTGTACAAGAGCATGTGGTACACAATGGGGCTCCGGGTCCGCATTCTGCACTCGCCAAACTACAATTCCTGACAATGTTTCTGCTGGTACATGGCTGAGTTACTGGTGTGTGCATGAAAGGGGAGCTGAATGCATTAGAAATTGATGGGGTACAGAATAGACTGAAAATGAGAGCTCTCTGCACTTGCCTGTGCATACCGAACAGAGCCGGACACCTCCGATCACTGCTGGCTCATGGAAAGGAGCCCAGCTGCCCCCAGCCCTCAGGGCTCCTGCACCAGGCAGTAAAAATGGACTGCCAAAAGCTTAAGGAAGCTTTTATTTCCAGTCTTACACATCAGTCAGGTAACTGATGCCTTCTGCAAGTTCAGTGCACACTGAGAGCACACTGGAAACTGCTGGTTACACTTCCAGGGCATGGCCTGTGCTTTCTACCCTGCTAAACCCCAAACACCTTCAAAGCCCGGCCTCAAAGGCACCAAATCCAGCATTTGCCATGTGTAACACAGAGCTGACAGCAAGGCAAGCTGCCCAAGCCCTGTGCTAATGACACCCAGAGGGTTACAGCACAGAGCACGTACCTGTCACAACAAAGTTTGTGGATTCCTGTGCCAGTGACACATTTTCTTTCTAAAATAGAGAAATTTTTCTACTGTCAGCCCACTGGGCATTTTTTAATGCATTTCAGTAGTTTAGATATCCATGTAGGTTTCATTGGAGTTATGTTAACTTTGAGGCAGAGCTGAGTAGCACAGTAGAGAAAAGCAGAGATGTTGGCTGTACCTACAGTGGGAGAAGAATCTCACCAGCTGCCAGTGAAAAGGCAACACCAGGATAAACTGGTAACAGTGTCAAAAAATACATGGCTTCATCCTTTTTACTTGGAGCAAACTGCAACAGGTCAACATGTACCCACACAAGATCATGAAGTTAGACCCAAAAGACTGTTTCCATTATATTTTCTGGTATTTCTTACTAACTTCTTCATTGATTGCACTATTAATCTTGACATCATTCAGTTCAATGCTTTGCTCTGCCCTCCTGCCCTGCCTAAGTCTGGAATCGATGTTCAACTAAACTCAAATATGCTTTGAAATTTCTTTGTTTAATTAATAAAATACACACCAAGAACGCCTGACTGCCACAGATCATACAAAGATCTGGGTCTTGCCATCTGTGAGTTATAATACAAACTTAGCTGCAAGTCATGTGGTGAATTTACTGCATTCCAGGCAGTTGATCCCAGAATCCAGACCTTGGACTACTCTGCTTTTACAAAGCAACTCAGAATCAATAATGAATTTAGGCCTTCCCCTTCCAGCTCTGCCATTCAGCACCAGCAGCAAGACTCAAGCTTACCCCAAGTAATAAAACCCAAATGCAAATAGGAATCTATGCTCTTTCAATCCAGGAGGGATTTGCAATGCAAGTTTAAAAAGGGAAACTATTTTCTGTTGGAATTGTGAGAAGTGAGCAAAAGCCATAATGGAAAACAGCTCTCCCCAAGCAAAGTGGAAGAGGAGGGGGAAAAGCCAGGGAATCAGATGCTACAATTAAGGGATGAACAGTTGGGATTTCAAAGAATGTAGCTTATAAACCAAGAGGCTGGGTCATGAAGTGGCCGATGACGTTCCGTGGACAGAGGTAATGAAAGCCCATCTCACTTAACATCCACAGAAACAGACTCCTGCCAGTAGCCACAACTTCCCTTGCCATTCTCAAGAACAGTCCAGAAGGTCAAAGTGCCTGAGCTGCAGAATGTCAACACTGGGGGGATACTTGGGGTAAGCTAAATTAAACAGCTCCCTTGTTCCTGCCCTTCTGCCTGGAGGATCCACTACTGACCACTGCCTGACACAATGCTAGCCTTAATGAAAAAAATTTAGTCTAACCAAGGTGCTCTTGAAAATGGCAAGAGAAGTTGTACTAGATGAAAAAGGAAATCATACACACACTAATCTAAGAAAAAGGGGATTCAAACTTCTGTAACAAACTACTGAAAAAGCAAATCTTGCCCGTCTTTTAAGGGCATAATCACAGGATTCATCACCTTGCCAGCAGATGCAGTGGGGGTCAAGAGATCCTACAATTCAGTTTATTGCTAAAACTTGTTATTCAGCTAAAAAATTCTGCCACACTCCATAACACAGCTGCCAATGCTTCCAGACTTACAGACCTTCAAGGACAGGCACAGAGAAACAGTTAAACTCTGGGTCCAAAACACTAAACTTTGAGTTATAAACTGTCTAGAAAAGTCTTCTTATTGCTAGAGATCAGAAAGAAAGCCCAAAAGCTAGAGGAAGTCACTGAAGAGAAGGCATTTCAAGTTAAAAAGGAAATCTGTCTCAAGACAGTCCTGTGCTTCAGCCTTTCCAGTCTATTCCTCATCCAATCTCTGAATTTTTACACTTGGCCAATAAATACCTCTTACTTTAGCACTTGGATAGGATTTACGATGCACTGCAAGTGCTGTGCAATTAACAGATTTAATGCCCAATTCACTTCCTCCTTCAAAGGGAGACTGGAGGAAAGCATCCCAGGAGCTGTGGGTATATCATACATATACATGAAATGACATTTCCTTTGCCACTACTCTAAGTCAGCACATCCCTACTCCTCCTGCAGATGTATCAAACCATTTTCACTGTTTAGATTCCCAACTATTAGTCATTCTTCAGCTTAATCACAGAGGGGTTTACAGTATGGATTTTTACACACCATCCCACATTTTCACCATAATTTATCAATTGCTTTTTCCACTCCATTTCACTGAATTTCTAATCTCATTTTCCCAACTACACTGTCTACAATCATAACGTAACAGTGACTTTAAAAAATGCAATATGCTCCACTAATTTCACAATGTGCCAAAGGAGATAACAGAGGGAATACATTCTTCCCATCTCAGCATGATTACTTTAACTTGCCTATCAGAGACAAAAGCACATGGCTGACGATGAGGACAGGCATTGCTGTGAGAGGAAGTCAAAGCTCTGCGCTCTCACATGGCTATTTGACCAACTTTCAATGAGACAAATGCCACCAACTCCTCCATGCAAGACCGAGCATCTACCTCTTGCACATGTTTAATTACCCTTTGGTGACTGCTCCATTTGGAATCATACTGACAGGGCTCCATCCAATACAGCACCAACATTTGAGGGATTATTGCTGATGCTTCACAGACACCCTGCTTCACAAAACACCCTGCTCAAAGGAGTTTTGAGTGGCACAACTCTGTGCTTTGCTTCCCAGCTGCAGTCTGAAGTTCTGCAAAATGTCAATGCTGAGCACAAGCTACTTTCACAAGCAATTAAGGCAGAATACCTAGCTCAGACCGCAGGCTAGATCAGACTTGTCTTTCAGTTTTGTTCAATTACTTTGCCCTTCTCTTTGGTAAACAGAAATCCTTGTTTTCCTTTCTCTCTACCACACACTGCATCCGCTCTCCAAATTCCACCACCCCAACCCCCACATGGCAGCCCCTCGACCAGTTTTGCTCTATGTTGAAATCACTTTGACCAAAAGATTTGAAGGTAAGGTATCTAATGCAGCAAGGTTCCTAAATAAGTGTTACTGTCTAAAAAAAGGTCTCTCTGAACTCAGTTGCACCTCAAACAAGTTCAAAAGCATAAATAAGACCTCAAGTCCTCCCATTAAGATTTCTTCAGACAATTTTACTTGCCACAGTGCTACAAGCCACACAGTTTGCTTAATTTGTTGCCATTTCTGCAACTTTATTTCTGAAATCAGCTTTAACAGTTTAACAATTACATATAGTTTCATCTATAATCTTATGATATCCTGATCTCACCTCTCAACACATCAAGTTCTTCAGCTTAAAACCCACTGGAACAAGAGCAAAGGGGCAGTGGAGGGGAAGGAAGTCCAATATTACACCATGATGCCCTCAAATGCAGAGGCTCATCCGCATGACATGACACTTACTCCAAATGCAGAAACACTCTCAGGCTTCAGACACTGTGTGCACATTCAGTGCCTAAACACTGGAAAAGAACTGCTCTGAGCCCAATATTTACACCAAACTGTTCTCAGATTTTTTACAACATATTTAACTTCATACATCACTTCTACTCAAATCAAGTAGCAACAATAATCAACTTGATTCTGACAATTCATGCTTTCAGCTACAAAGATACACAGTTAAGGTTTCCAAGAGACAACAGAAGTGAAGAACAACTTTTTGCATAAGCCCAGTTACCTTATGTAAACCAAGGTTTGAATTTCTCTACAAAACAATGTCAACAGTCATAAAGTCGAAATAGAAGCAGTGCCAAAGGATTAACACTTTATGATGATAACACTTGCTTGGAAGACTGGAAATCAGTTTTAAGGTAAATATAATTTGTGATTTAAGTAGGTTTCATTCCACCTCGTGACAAACCTTTCAGGACCACTTGTTATCGCTCAAATTCTGTTTGGGACAGAACAGAATTCACAGAATCACTGGGTTGGAAGAGACCTTCAAGATCATCGAGTCCAACCCAGCCCTAACACCTCAACTAAACCCTGGCACCCAGTGCCACATCCAGGCTTTGTTTAAACACATCCAGAGATGGTGACTACATCACCTCCTCAGGCAGATCATTCCAGTACTTTATCACTCTTTCTGTAAAAAGCTTTTTCCTAATATCCAACCTGTATTTCCCTTGGCACAGCTTGAGACTGTGTCCTCTGCTTCTGTCAGTGCTGCCTGGAGAAAGAGCCCAACTCCCATCTGAGCACAGCCACCTTTCAGGGAGGTGTAGAGAGTGATAAGGTCACCCCTGAGTCTCCTTTTCTCCAGGCTAAACAAACCCAGCACTTTCAGTCCTTCCTCATAGTACTTGTGTTCCAAGCCCCTCATCAGCCTCGTGGCCTCCTCTGGACACACTCAAGCGTCTCAACGTCCTTCTCAAACGGTGGGGCCAGAACTGGACACAGCACTCAAGGTACAGCCTCACCAGTGCCAAGTATAGAGGAACAAACCAGCTCTGAGGGACATGGCTTCAATTCCATATTTTAGCTGATCCCATGGGTTACCCCCCCCGAAGGGAGCCAGCAGAGCGGGGTACTCACGTTGCCCATGTACTCGGAGAGCAGGTCCTGCAGGGCCTGGCGCACGGCGTTGCACTCGGCCACAATGCGCTCGCGGCGGTCATCGCGCGTGCAGGACGAGTCGGCCATCAGGGCTGCCCCACTGATGATGCTCTCCAGCCTCTCCTCCAGGGACGGCCGGAACCGCTCCTCGCTGAACGTCGAGGGGTCCACAATGATTTGTTTCTAGCAAGAGAAAAGTTCTGCAAATCAGTCACCAGCCCAAGTGATGCCTTAGGACTTAGCTTTTACGTTTTTCAAATCCTGTAGTGCTTTTGTGTACAACTCTTAACTCCTTATAAAGTCCTAGGTACTGTCTTTGCATTTTGGTCAGACAAACCGATTCCTCTCTGGGCCTGAAACTCAAAGACATCTCACTGTCTCAGGCCCTGAGAGATGTAAACAATAGTGAAGGGGGGGAGGGGGGGGAGGGGGAGCAAACTTGAATTAAGTTACTTCATTACCTGAAAACGTCATTGGAGGATTAACCCGATATGTAAATGGACCAAACTTATAATTAACTGAAAAACTCGTGACAATCATCCATCTTGAGTGTAGTCCCTCTCAGAGGCTTTTGACTGCCCAAGGTGTATCTACTGAAGGCCTTCAATAAATATCCACTTTTATTCTCTTAATCTTGTCTAGCCTCTAAGTATCCACTCTAAGGCATCAAAGCAGGGCATTACTGCTAAGTCATGCACACAACCAACAATTAGAGCAACCCCCTGATCAGGCATTAAGAAGCAAATGACAACATTTTGGCACTGAGGAGGATTTTCATGAGTAGTTCTGTAAAATTACTAAGAGGTTTCCCAGCAGACTATATTGCTACTCATTTCTTGTGCTGCTTTGACAGCTAAACAAAACTTGGCCAGAGGAAGCCTTGTTACATGAATGGCAAAAATCAAATGTGCCAGTAAAAATAAGGTTCAAAGTACAAAACTCTTCCTAATGACACGTCAATTTGGACAGGCCTTCACTAGTTAACTTGTCAGATATAATTATCCCATCATGAACAAGAAAACAAACATCCAAAATTAGCTCTATATATTGTGTTCTGTTGCCCTACTTTGCAGAGTCTTTCTTCTCTTCAGTGTTAAGCAGGTAAATGCAACTGCGATTTCGAAAATTCTCCAAGTGAAACATCAACATAAAGGTTTCAAACCACACAGAAATCAATTTCCTCATGGCAGAAAATTACCACAGGTTTCTCTTGCCAGTGTTAGCAAGCACAGCTCATACCAAGAGACTCAGGGCTGAAACAGCAGCATTGATGCATCTGCTCTCAAGGGGCCAGCACTACCACCCATGGAAGCTTCCCCAGGAAGAAACTGCACAGTATTTATCACCTTTGAGCCCTTTCAGATGATTGGTTTAAACAGGTCTGTAATTTAATAAAGAAAAATAATTTGGCCATTTCATGGTCTGGTTGTTTGTTTAGGGTTAGGCTGGGTTATTTCAGGGGTGGAATTTTTTAACTTTAAAAGAAGCCCCAAAGCTTTTTGAAATAGGAATTTATTCAGCCAATTTTTGTGTTCAAGCCAACCTCAGCAGACACGTCACAACCACCTCCTTCTGCCAGCCAGCACATTTCATATCCCTACGGAGTAACCACACAGCCATTACAGCAGGATGAGAAGATGGCATGTGCTCTCCAACACCCTCCCTCCTCATTCTTCTTGAAACTTTTAGCCATTGGCTAACACAATGGTAGAGTGCTACCACTCCAGAAGTGCACCACCAAAAAAGAGATAACAATCAGCCTGTTATCTTCTGGTAGCTATTTAATATTTTACCATCACTAGAGTATCTAGGGGCATGTGGGCTCAAAGCCTCTATTATGGGAGTGTAATAACAGTCAAGCAGTAGCAGGAAATGAAGTGCAAGGATAACATCTGCCAAGAACCTCAACACATTTGTTTTGTCAGCCTCCTTCGGCAGGGATGAGAAAAAGCTATCGTGAAGCTGGCCTGCTGATCAGGTACTGCTGCTATTAGAAAGCCTCACAAAGTGGAACTAAAAGCTCAAAAAGCTTCATGTGAACTGCAACACTCACAAAGTAGTCTGCAGCTGTATATTGAAGAGTTTGTGTAGTAAAATAAGGTGATTTATCAGAAATCCCATTAGCTGGTTTGAGCTGTACAAGGCAATCCACAAACCTGAACTGAATTGCTTCTTCACTGCCAGCCCCTGACATGACTGCTGCTGCAGGGCTGCCTTCTCTTCCCACAAGCACCTGTGAGAATCTGCAGCCCATCAGGGCTAATCTGAGGCACACTCCAAAGGCTTACTGAGCATCTGATGGAATTTCAGAAAGGCAAACTCAAAACTGAAACCAGTCACAAAGATCAAGACAGCCATGACATCCTCTTGTTACCCAAGAGATCACAGGGAAAGGCTTCCCATCAGACACAGGGAGAACTCAATGAGAACTTCATCCTGGCAAAATACACGTGGCAGAAAGGGAGGAACAAGAGTGGTAAGAGCAAAAAGGAGAAAGTGAGCAAAATCTGGCAAAACCACAACTATTAAAAGCCTTATGGCTTTGCAATATTAAATAAAGTTCCAGAGTAAGTTAGTGCTACAGTATTTAAAATTCAGAGGCTGAATCAGGTAGACACTGAATCCTGGCTTCAAAAGGAAAGTGATCTCAGTAAAAATGCATGGCTGTCCTCAGCAACGTGCTGAATGCAAGCTAAAGAACATGACAGATCAGTATAACATATCAGTATGAAATTACTTCATTTCCAACCAAAGATCACATTAAAACTTCCCACTTCATGTTCCTCTCAAGAGGTAGTTTCAGCAATCCCAAATACATGATTCACTTTTAATAAATCACTTCTGTCACCTCCAAGAATACATTACATAAATATATTATGAAATAATCAATTTCAAACAAACCATCTAACGTAGCAGTAGGCTAACTGCTATTTCAGAGCTAGTTTAACTTGACAGCCTTCCATCACCAAGAACCACATATATAACTTTCTATATTCTATCAACCCTAGTTTGGAAAATGACTTCTTTAAAAAAAGCCTACTTTGCCTAGAACTTGCTGCACTTCAGTAGAAAATGATCTTTCAGGTAATATCAATAAAAGCAAGCTGTGGCTAACAAACCAGGTGAACTAACAGGAGGGGTTTTTCTCAGCAAGGCTCCGACTCACATCAAAGTTGTTGAGGGCATAGGCCAGCTCGCCGCCCCCACCCTGCTGTTGGGCAGCGTCGTCCGAGGCGGTGGCCTGGGCGGCGTTGGAGATGCCACTGACCGCCTGCTGCAGCTGTTTGTAGATCAGGTCCCTGTTGGCTTTGTAGGCAGCCACGTCGGGGTGCTGCAGGCAGGCCTGGGATGCTGTGTACAGGATGGGCACGTTCTTCTGCAGGATTCCTCTGGCTGCCGCCATCTGATCGCGGTGACCCACATCTTTCAATTCCTGTTAGGAAAATTAAAGGGGGAAAAAAAAGCATTTGAGAGCACTGCCCACATTCAACATCCATGCACTGTCTCCCCACATCTTCAAAGGACAGGCAGGTTGTTTGCCTCAAATCTGCTCAAATCTGTCTGCTGAGTATTCCTATCCTTAAGGGCTCAACTAATTGCAAAACATGACAGCTTCATAAAGCCAAAAACCAGCAACACTGCAGGGCAATTCACAACACCACAATTCAAAATCTGATGTTGGATTTTTGTTCCTCTGCAGCATTGGACCAGCATTTTAAAAGCTGTCCTGTCTTGCACTTGCAGATGAGAAGTAAGATCATCTTTAATTTAAACTCCCAGGCTCACAACCAGAATGTTTTCTTTAATCACACCTAGAAGACGGCTTTTAGCCTCCTCAAGAGACTCAGGTACTTAATTTCAGAAGAACAAATATATCATCTCATTCAACTTCTTGTTCACCTCCAACGAAACAAAATTAATCCAATGACTGTAATTACCACTAATTCAAGATTAGTGAGCAAGTCCATAAGTCTTTTCCCAAACACTCTGTGCTGTAATTCTCTAAAGCGCCATCACCTTTGTTTTGGAACAGAGCACCATGATCAGATAAAGCCTCTGAGTCCAGCACAAGCAGTAAGTTTATAAAAGGAGGAACAACCACAGTTATTAGCAGCAGCAGCATTTCAAAATTACCTCTTAAATCTAAAAAAGAGGCAGTGAAAATGAAGACAAGGACTGCCTTACTGAGAAAAGGGAAAAAAATTCTGTCAGACTCTCTAAAATGAATGGGCAACAGGTGACCTCTGTAAGGTACACACTGAGCAGGGAGGGCACTCCAAGCAGGCACAGAGATTTACAGATTTTGTACAACCACTTCCCATAGTGTGGAACAATCCATCACAAAGCAGTTTTAGAGCATTTATTGCATTGCCATCACAACCCTACTCCCATTTACTGCAATCAGACTTGAGATACATAACCAACTGGCAATCCCTTTTTGACTGTACCCAGCTTATTTTCTAAGACAAATCTGTGCAAAAAAAAAAACCCAAGCAGTGTCAGAGGTGCACAAGCAGTTTTGGTTTGTACGTATCTACAGAACAAAGAGGCAAAAAATGCTCTAAGAGAATTACACTATTTCTGATAACTTAAACTGCCCACACCTCTGCTTTCTTCTGAAAACTTAACTACTCAAGAATGAGTCACACCAGTGCTGTTGAACAAAACAAATTTCACACGCAATTTAAGGCTAAGCGCAAGCTATCCAAACACAGAACATACCCACAACAAACAGGAATTTAAACCCCTCCTCCAACGGACATTTCAGTGCAAGACCAGTGAGCAGCCCCACTCACATCCTCAGGAAGTTGCAGCTGTGCCCAGCCATGGCTTTTGCTCCCTGTGCACATGGACATGTTCAGTCCATCTGCGTAAACCACAACAGCAACAGGGTCTAGTGGAGAGTGCCCCAGGACTGGGACACATCTCAGCTCCCTGTCCTCAAGTGCAGCTCTTGGGCAGCAGCATGTCATTAAGGCACTAAAACCTTGACATAAACAAATGCTGCTGCGAACAAATTCCATCAGAAGCAGCACCCTACAGCCAAATACACTTTTCTTGCTTACCAGGCAAGCTCACAGTTCCTTAACATGGCAGAGCACAACATGAAGTGCTCAGCAATAATGCAAAAAAAGTAAGAAGTATTAACAGAATAGGCACTTTCCAAAAGCAGCAAGATATTTTGGAAAAGAAAAATAAGAATCAATATAAAGAAGAAAGTGGCCCCACTATACCTGTTGCCTTTTGGCTGCCATGATGTTAAGCTTGTCCACTTCTGGTTTGAGGGCTTTGTACTGGATACCCAAGTCCTGCTCTGTGCCAGCATTTCTTAGTTTCAAGATACCATCTTCCACCTAAAAGAATTTATATTCACATATTTTTCCAAACAATACAGTCCACAGGTTAGGAGGTAGTTCAGAATATATTTCATGGCAGACAGAGAAAGCAATCTTCCCATTATTTTTTGGAGAGAGACACTTTAAAGGCTAATAGGATACAGTATTTAGCTACTATTTCATAGTCACCAGCTATCAGAGACAGTCAAGAACACACATCTAAAAGAGCATGAAGGAGTCAAGGGCCCTGGCAGGGCCGCAGTAGTGTCCAAAGGGCACAAGGAGAGTCCTCAAAGCTCATTTGAAACGAAAGACCCAGTATCCAAAGTCATTTCACTTCAAATTCTGCACCACCCACTCGCCCACCCTGTTGCTCATGGGAAGGAAAGGCTTCCTTAAACAGTCCACTTTCATTTTTATTTAGCCTGCTGAAGCTACTCATCCCTAGTAGCTGCAAAGGAGTACTGGTTATAAGAAAGCCAAATTCTGTAAGATGAAAGGCCTGGCTCTTCCTGCAGCTGCAGACCAGGGCTCAGTTAGTTTCTGTACTAAAAGTTCAGAACAGAGTGCAGCTCAATGTCAAAAGCTACTGACAGTGAGTATGAAAGTGAGTGACACACACCCACTGCACACATTGTGCTGAGAGCAAAAATCCCCAGACCCTCCCCACTGCAGAAGGAAGCCGCTGCCAGTGCACACCCCACGGGGTCACACACACAGCGGGCACCTGGCATAGAAGCCCCAGAGTGCCAGGCACAGCAGAGCCCCACACTTACAACTTTGAGCTGAACAAGCAGCTTGTAGACATCGGCCATGTCAGCCAGGATGAGCAGGCGGGTGACGGCGGAGAGCAGGGCACGCGCAGCTCGCACCATGTTCCCGCGCTTCACCGACGAGCAGGGGTCATCTGCAAACTCTCCCGACGCGCTCTTCATCAGGTCACCTGCACAGGGGGACAGCAGGGGCTGGCTTCAGCATCACACCAGCCACTGGAAAGGTTCCTAAGCCAATGTGAGTCCCTAAAACAAAACCTTTGTGAAATACAGCTGACAGTTAATGATGCATGTGGCTACCTCTAAGTACAGCTACCACATGGCATGGGGGCAGAGGGGTTTGTGCAGGGAGGAAGGGTTGGGAAATCACACTTTGGTCCTTATTTCCATTTGTACAGGTGTTTCAGCATGCCAGAATTCTCTAGAGAGGTGAATTCAGCACGCCTTTGCAGGGCTGCAGTTATTTCCCAAGCTCCGATGCTTTCAAAGTCTGAGTAAAAGCTTTGACTTTGTGTGCTTGTAGGAGTTAAGCAGAGAGCAGCAGAAAGCCCTGTAAACACACAGTGAGCTGCCACAGCTCCTGGGACCGTAAACAACTCGGAGCGATGACCTGGCTGGATATGCCCTGGTTGGAATTCAAAGCCAGGCAGCGCTTCGTAAAACGCTTCAACATTTCATTGCCTGTGGGGCTGCATCTGGTGCTGGAGCAAAGAATTCGGGCTTCAGATGCTAACAATGCCATTGGTTAACGATGAAAAGCAAAGGCCACTTTGCACAGCTAGAGCAATTCCTCCAGAAGGCATTCACAAAGCATAAAAGTAATGCCTGCATATCATCAGGGGAGTAAATTTTGGATTTCTCATTCACTTTTTGGGCCAGCTTCCAGTACCACAGTTCCAACACGGCAGTAAGTTTTGGAATCTACATTGTTATCCTTGGATCTCTCTGCATCTCAGAAACACTGAGAGAACAGCTAGGACTTAGTTTAGAAAACGGTAGGGCCTGAGGGTCAGGGATTTGCAGACAGCAAGAGATGACCAGAAAGCAGATTGCAATAGCTAGGTGCTGTTTCAGGGGCTTCCCAAAAACCTGTATGAAAAGGTGTCCATGTGGCCAAATGCCAAAATAAAAATAGCCTATCTCAGATGAGACTGTAAAACCTCCACCAGCACTTGACAAGTGACAGCTGACACTGAGTCCCACGGAGCTCCCCATACCAAACAGGGCAAGGACTGCACCGAAATCTCTGCCTGATGCAGTCCCAGGAGGCTCCACTTATTTAACAGCTTATTTTTAACTGCTCAGAAATGCCAACAGCTGGAGAGCCTGGGGTTAACCACACTCATACATAATATCTTGCCCAGGAAATTTTTCCCACCCAGGCACTCTACACCTTCACAGCTAAATTCAGCCCAAGCACAGCTGCCAGCCTACCCAAGCAACCACACCAAGATACTCGATTTTGTTCAAATGCTCCCCCCTATGTAACACTCTTCCATCATCTTAAATAATACAACCAAGAGTGGCACATAACATTTTAGGATAAAAATATGCTACTTCTGTACTGGGACACAGCAAAAAAAGCTTCTGTTCACATACAGGCTAGCTCTGAATATCAAGCCAAAGCCATCCCCTACCCAGCTTTGGGGAACACAACCCATTACTTTAACATGGGTTAAGAAATCCAGATTTCAGATGGGTGAGAGATGATGTACCACCAATGCTGTGACCTTCAAACAGCCAGGAGATTACAAAAGCCCAACACAGCTGACATGACCCTTTCTTTATTCCTTCTGGAACAGGCTAATAATAAAAGTCATCACCACAAGTATGAAATCCATTGACATCCTCAGGATTTAAGGATATATATTTCCAAGAGCGTGAAGTAACACAGTATATATATAAAAGGGAAAGGCTTCAAACAGAGTAGGTTTAGATGAGATATTGGGAGGGAATTTCTCCCTGGGAGGGTGGGGAGGTCCTGGCACAGGGTGCCCAGAGAAGCTGTGGCTGCCCCTGGATCCCTGGAAGTGTCCAAGGCCAGGTTGGACATTGGTGCTTGGGGCACCCTGGGATAGTGGAAGGTGTCCCTGCCCATGGCAGGGGTGGCACTGGATGGATTTAAGGTCTCTTCCAATCCAGGCCATTCTGTGATATGCCAGAACCAAAACCGAGTACAAATATTTCCTTCCTTATTTACTTATACACAAAATTCCCACATTTTCCAGTCCCAAAAAGTTGTTTTCATTTATTTTCTATTTAAAACAACTTATTGAAGAGGCCACTTGCTTCACGTGAATCTCAGAAATTGCTAATGAAGTTAAAAATCAAAATTATCCTCTACCCATCTCTTAAATTGCAACCTTTCAAGCCAGTCCTAAAATAAAATGCTATTCCCTTTTACTTTAACAAGAGATTTTAAAAGATTTAGTGAGTTTCAAACAGCTTGTCAGAGTGTCAAAAGATAACCAGCTTCCCAAAATTAAAAGCAGATTATTTTTAAAGTTGTTGCATATATATACATTTCTGCCAATTAAGGGAAGCTGACTTTCAGACTTCTTTTATAAAGGGAAAGCACCCTGGCGTAGTTCTTTTAGCTGGATTCAAAGGGCAAGAGGGCACTCTGGCCTGGCCTCAATATGCAGGTACTGCATTGTGTGTGCACATCAGCAGTTCCAAGGGGATCCAGCACAATCCTTCCATTTTCAACAATGAACACAGGTAACACAACCACTCGGGAAGAAGGATTTTAAGAGTTAAAGTAACACAGTGGAGAAGAGTCCAACTGTGAGACTTGGATTATAAAGTTGGTACAAATTCTTACATGAGTAGTCTGTTTTTCCAATATAACCTCAGATCTTCATTATATATTAGAAGGAAAAGAAAATAAAACAGAGTTGAGAAAAGAAGAGGCAACAGTAGCCATCCTATGATCATGTCAATAAAGCACCAAGAATTCAATTAAATCTAATGGAACAAAGCCCATTTTAGAAATGGTCAGACTCCAATCCATCAAAAGATAATTCCCACTTTCTGGTCTCTTTCTCCCACGCCCACAGGGTGTGACAACACTTTCAGGCAGCACCATTAACCCTGCTCCCAGCGTGAAACACGATGGCCATGGACAGAAGTTGCTCCACACCACCACGGACAGAAGGGCGCAGCAGCAGGCAGGACAGGCCAGGCAGGGACAGCCAGGACACACTGGCACTGCTGTTCCTCTGCCAGTCTGGGGATTCGTGCCCACACATCACCTCGTACCCTTCAGCACTTCAGCTCAGAGCTAGCCCCAGGCTGCTTTGCCAGCAGGGCCAGGACCACCACCAGGCCATTCCCTCCTGCTGACAGCACTCCACCACACCTCCCCAGAGGTTGTCATTCCCCACCAAATCAGGGCAAGCAGGAAATTAGAATTTCAAGGCCCTACTACTCTGGATACTGAAGTCCTATCTCACCAATAATGCCACCTTCAACACCCACCAGCAGGGTCACAGCAGGCTGTCCTGGCTTTCTGCTCTAAAGGATGAGGCCCCACACCACCTTTTGCCATATCAACACAGGAGCTGATACTTATGGCAACAAAAGCTTCTGACAAGTCCTTAATCTTGTCTTCAATTAAATCCATATACTGCCTACAACACTCTACAGTTTGCCAACAGCCACCTCAGAGCTCCCTTAGGTTATGGCTTTTCAAAGTGGCATACTTCTGAAGCTTTGTTGCAGGAAACCAACTGAACTCATTGTACCTTTTTAAGAAATTTAGCTAACGGGTTGCAATAGAATTTTGAAGTTAAATTTTCCAAGAAGAATTCAGTATTTAACTTCAAGGTGTTCCACAGCTGGCCTCCTCCTGCTCCTGGGAAATCCTCAAGCCAGACATCCTGTGTTTTCAACCATGTATGGTTGAAAAAACTGTTTTCCCCTTTGTCCTGGGTTGTAAGACGTGTGTATTCTATTTGCCATCTCTCAGAGGTGTGGCAGTTCTCTTCTGTTCATTGGGCAGTTTTCTTTATCTCTCCCACAGCCAATCCTCCCTCCAGGAGATCTCTTCTGTTCATGGCCAGTGAGTGTCCCTGCATGGCTGATAAAATTCCATCATCCCACTGGGAGATGCTCTGCCCAGGGGAGGAGCCAAGCATTCCTACCTGGATCCAATCTGAGCCTGGGAACACCACAGCAGCCTTTGCCCACTGCATTCCCAGAGGAGCAGCTTTCTGCTCCACTGCATTCCCAGAGCAAGACCAGCCCCATCTCCAGCAGCCCTGGAGCTTCAGAGGAAAACTCCACCCTTCTCCAGGATCCCTGCTCCACCAGAACCACCCCTGGCACTGCAGGAGGAGCAGCCACCATGGAATGGGACTGTGCAACACCCTGAGCCACAGGGGTCAGCTCCTGTTCTGTCAGTGGTTTAGTTTTTCTTGTTTGTACTATTGCATTTGTATTTTTTTCTAGTAAAGAACTGTCATTCATATTCCCATATCTTTGCCTGAGAGCCTTTCAATTTCAAAAAATATAGTAATTTAGAGGGAGGGGGTTTCCATTTTCCATTTCAGGGGAGGCTTCTGCTTTCCTTAAGCAGACACCTGTTTTTTCAAACCAAGACACCCTTTCATAATTCACCACACTGTTCAGTTTTGAAGAACCCTTCACTTAGAAGCATGAAGCAGAAGGACACAGCTGAATCAGCTGGCTCATTCCCCTGCATTTGCAACCTGAGCCATCAAAGCATTCATCCCTTCTCTTACCTCAAACCCTACAGACAGACTTAGACTTTTTAATATTAAGCCTTAATTTTTGGTCTGTTATGTAAAGTTGCCATAGAAGACACACAACAGGAGAGCACAGTGAATTCTCTGGATCCCCATGCTCACATGCATATACAGAGAGGTGTAGCCATCAGCATTCCAGGGAATCAGGAACAGCCTTGCCAGTCTGACCCAGAAGAAATTTCCCTCTTGAGCCCAGTTTGGAAGCTGCCTCAGTGCCAAGCACTTGAGTGAGGGACTGACTGAAGTTCTAAAACACTTCCCAACAGCACCAGAGGAGCTGAGCACTCCAACACACAGTGAGATGCCACAGGGAGCCTGCAGTGGGGAGCAAGGCTGGTCAGGAATAGGGTTGCACTTTCTGTTACCCAGCAAACCTCAGATGGCAGAAATGCTGTAACAAACACTACAACAATGCCGAAATTCAAGATGTTCACATCAAATGCTTTCCAAATACCAAGTCTTTTCAATAACAACAGCGGGATCTGTTCTGAAAAACACTTTGATTCCTCACCTCCAACTTTTCTGCTCAAAACCTTAAAAAGTTCCATTACTTTATTAGGAATCAAAAGTACAAAGCTTTAAAGGGCCAGGAATCTTACTGTAGGATATTTCTTAACTTACTTAAGTTTACTTTACTTATTTCTTAACTTGCTTCCTGTAATTTATTCTTCCATTGTAAAAAACAAGAAGACTTTGAAGATCCACTTACATTTATTTAGTAGGCAGTCATGCTATTATTCATTCAAAATAGTTCTTTTCAATTCTTTGTTTTTACCCCCAACAAATCGGATTTTATGAACAAGTATGCTCACTAAAATCATGTACTGTCTCAATCTTCTTCTCGCTAGCCTAAAAAAAAAAAATTAATTTTCTCTGATGAGACAAGTTATCTATTGTCCTAATCATCTTCATAATCCCCGTCTACATTCATTCATCTTTTTTTATTATGGTAACTAAACCACTCCCTACTCTAAATAGAGGCATTATTAATGCTATTTTCCTGTCCTCCACTGAAGATTAATTGTGCTCTATATCTATAATCCTACTGCCAGCTCATCATTATCCTGCTGCTGACCATGACACCCAAATTCTCCTCTCCACTCATGCCCCTGTTGCAAAACATTTGCTGAGCACATGTACAGGACTTTGCATCCCACTTTCCTTGTTTCTCCAGTTCACAAATTCAACTGGTCTGACACAATATGAGGAAGCTTCTGAGGTGCAGAGTTTACACAACCACATGCGCTGGGAGGTTTTATTTCCCTGCTGTTACTAGCACTGCTGAGAGCTGCAATCCTCCTGGGCACTGGCAGCAATAACCCTTCCCTCTGTTCTAGCTCATTTTTCACCACTTGCTTCTCCTTTCCTCAAAGGCTGGTTTGACTTTCAATTTCCTTATCAAGAACTGCTCTTCTAAACCTGGCCAAACACTTGTTCCGTGATGGGGCACAGCTTTGACCCCGGGTTGTGTTGCAACTGTGTCCCCACAGAGGATGGTGGGCAGCACTTGTGTCCAGGAGATTCACTGCAGTTTGACCACCCACCAGCCCGAGGAAATAGGCACAGCCACCCCTTCTACACCAGAATCCACACAAGCTGCAAACAACAAAGAGGGAGGAAGAAGTGAAGCAACATTAAGGTGTTAAGTTATTTCACTCCAGCACCTCTCAGTTGTGAGCTTCACCTCCTCTGTCAAAGCCAACAGAGCAGGGAGGTTTTGGCATAAAGCCTACGCATAGTCACAGAACCAAGAAGGAGCCAGGAAACATGGGAAAGGGTCATCTAGAAGGCTTTTATCAGTCTCTCCTTCCCACCAGCTTCTCACTGCAATATTCAGCTACAAATCCAGCTTAGGGAAGTTCTCAATCCCAAGGGCTGAGCAGAGCTCTCTCTCTCACCAGCATCACTGAGGCATTTGGAGGCACCCACAGATGAGCACTAACTCTCCCCTGAGCAGCAGTCAAGCACCAACAATTAAAGCTTGGAGTCAAAGGGGCTCTCTTGCTGTTTGTTGTTGTCAAATTAAGCCAACTCAATTAGCCCCTTATATTGCAGCCTTCTTACCTTGATCTTTCCTTGGTCTATCAGCCAGGCTCATCCAGAACTTAGAACCATTTTCAACTAATATTTCACCACTCTGCAACTTCAGCTACAAACAAGTAATTAATGCTAATGAGTTTTCCCGTTTTTGCAGCAGCAGCCGTCACCATTAATACCAGTTGACTGGGTTTCACTGAAGCATAGAAAAGACTCATGACTGGAAGAATGATAAATGATTTATGAGCAACAATATTTACTAGTGCATATTTTAGATTAAGTCAGCTCCATAGGCTTTTCTTGCAGGTCTGCTCCAAGAAAGTAAAAAAGAAAATGATAAAAATCAGCATTAGATATGAGGAAGGAAACCTGGAATATTTAATCAAGGTCTTCACATTCTGTTTGGTGCTGTTTACGTTTTATATATTCAAGAAACACGTCTCTGTCAGGTCAAAACTTGGCTGTTCCTCCTACAGTGCTGGTCTATATACAGTCAGATATTGAAGAAGTTATTGACATATTTCAGATGTAGTCCCATAAAATTCATAGCTGCAGATAGCACATTTACTTTTGAGTCTAAACTGAGTTTTTAAATGCTCTTCAAAAAATCAGCCCTTCTGCTTCTCTTCTTAATCTCTACTTGGGCCATCCAATTTCCAGACCTATTCAGTTACATTACTGCTCAGGGATGTCAGTCAGGCAAGCTGAGAACCCACAAGTTGAGAGGCAGAGAGTCATTAGAAAGAGCAGCAAAAGGAAATGGGAATGGTTCTACTTGCTCTGAAGAGCCACAGCTTGAGAGGCCACCAGATCCACACTCTTACCTTGCTTGCGAACATCTTCCACAGCTGCCACCAGCTCCTCCTTCAGGAACTGGCTCTCCTTTGCAATTTTGTCTCCTTTCTCCAGGAAATTCTCTGTTGCTTGTTCAACCGAAGCAGCCAAGACATGAGCCTTTTTAGAACGGCCTCGCTTTTTATTGGAGGGGCCCTTGTTGCTGGTGTTAACCAGTGTTGTTACCTGAAGGCACAGATTGAAGGGAAAAAACCCAACATCAAATTTAATGTTTATCCATTTGATAGTAAGGCCACGTGTATTTTTTTTCTAGACAGTGTATTGCTAATACCTGTACTATTGCCAGCTCCAGAAGTTAACCTAATGAGTGTTTTTCACATTCAAACACTACCATGCTTCTTGTTTTTCACATTCAAACACTACCATGCTTCTTGATTCTTTAGATGAGGAAAATAAATGCAGCTAAACAGCTCAAAGATTTCTCTTACCAGCAGGACACCTCAAAAATTGATTTTAAGAATGGAGATCTATTTTTATTTTTGATAAACTGCAGTCTCAGTAACAGGCCAGGGCTCTTCGGCACCACATAAAAGAAACCAAGGTAGGGATAATTAGTTTGGGATAACTCTCTAGTCATAAGAGACCTCAGACAAGGTTGAAGTCTGTGCCAGCAGAAATGTAGAGACACAGTATCTTTTCAGTCCAAAACAGTGCTATAGCCAAGGGGCTGAATGCAGAGCAAAAGACTTGGTAGAGCTCATTACTTCCCAAAAAAAAACCCCAACTGAACTCTCACAATCATCTTGCAATCAACAAATATTTCCAAGCTCTATGTCTTAGACTGAAACCCTGCTGGGAGCAGAGTCATCACCAGGGGCCAGGAGACCCCCAGGTACTCCCTGAGCTCAGGATCAGGATCCGTCCCCTTGCATCCAACACAGGCATGTCACAAAATCCACACACACTTCTCCATTTGCCTTATTCTTTCCTCTCCTTTTTGGAAAGCCTTGGAAAATGCACACAAAGCTGCTTCAGAGGGACATTAAATTACAACACTAAAAAAATTACTACTCTGGAAAGCCCAAGGACTGCTGACATAAAGGTCCTCAGAGCTGAATCCATCTTCCCAGCTGGCTGATGCAGAGAGGGAAAGCCATCAGTTGGGAATATCGTGGTTGGTTAATGGGGAGCATTTGTACTGGGTACTTTCAGTTCATCGTGTTCTACAAATAAAGAACAAGTTGCAACAAGGCAATTTTCTCCAGTTCCCTCTGTATTTTGCCAGTCACATCATTCAGAAAACTGGGGATTGCCAGTACAGTCTGCTGTGCTTATTCCTTGAGGAATAAGTTACAGACACTGCACTTGGTGAAAAAGATCCTGTGAACGAGTTTGCTCAGTTAAGTTTTCCAAATTAGGACAATTTTTCTTAAGCAAAGGCTCCATCAGTAACTTCAGCTAAAAAGCCTCGTCATCCAACTGTCCATCTGAAGACCCAGAGGGAACAAGTAGCAGGTACAGACAGCAGTTTGGTGACTAAAGGGGATAATACTGGAAACAAAACTTGATCATTCCCATCTGTACTTAGCAGGAATTGTGTCCAGCTCATTCTGTCATTTTAGACATTTCACATTCCAGGAAAACAATGCTGAAGACAACAAGTGAACTGTGTCCTGTGTACCTTCTCTTCCAGACCTCCTAGAAAGTCTCTTCCAAGAATTTTCAAAACACCAAATACACACAGCTGCCATTTACAAGACTTACGCCAGCCTTCCTGTGCTCTTCAGTGCTTTCCACTGGGGCATATACATCACACAGAAAGAAGCTTGATTCAGAAATACAGCACAAAGTGTAGGCATGGAACATTATTTCAATCAGAAATGCAGAAATGCATGTTAGTGATTACTGTGTCTTATCAGGTGCTGAAGCAGCAGTCTCCCTGGACTCATGGCCAGTGACTATTCAGTGAAACTGAGCAAGGAAACTGCTTGTAGACTTTTTTCTTTTTAGTTTGTAGTGTTTTACACCTAGAATTCAAGTTTTGTGACTTAATTAAAACACCAAACCAGGCAATAGTGTTTATGACTGTTTATATTACCCTTTTTCCTACCTGTGTAACAAGAGGTTCAAGCAACCTTTCAACTGCCAATGTCCTTATCTCCAGGCTTTTGGGGTCCCATTTGAAGTTCACGTTGGCTGCAGTGACAGTAGTCATTTCTGACAGAAGAAAAGAGCTACATTAATACAGTTTTTTATTGTTAATGCATCTTAAAAATAAACTAAAATGCAGCCTGTTTAACACGAAACACCCACTTAGTGTAAGTGAAGGTTACAGCATCTCCAGAAACATCAGCTTTGATTCAAATGGTGCAAGTTTGAGAAAATGTTATGACAATATACAGATATTATCTGCACATTTTGGTTAGAAAATAAAACCAAAAGCAAATAAAGCCACACACAAACCTACCACAACGACACACTGTTTTATCAGAGCAATGACAAGACCAGCAGTGCCTGGCTACTCACTGGTGGTCCCTGAGCAATGAAGGAGTACAGGTAGTGGGGGCACTTTGCCCATGAAGCTGGGTGCCCCTTTTTTGCAGCACCTCCCTTCCAGGGCCAGCTCTCAGACACAGCCCAAGGCCTGGGGGAGCAGAAGGAAGCCCCCTGACTTCAGCAGCTCTGGGTGCTGCCCATGTCCTCAGCTCCACCACCAGTTCACTGCTCAAAGCTCCACCAAAGCAGGAGCCAGGTTTAACATAACCCATGCACCCTCCCCCTTCACCCAGGTCACCTCTGGGGAATACAAAGGTAAAGGAGTGAATATAAGCCTCACAAAGCCAGAAAATCCAGCTGGTTCATACTTAACAGCTTACATATCTATTACACTTCTCCTTAACATTTGCATAGGAGGGAAAAGCAGATTTGCATGAAGAGATCTGTTCAAAGCTGTCACTGAGCCGTTCCTTCCCGTTACAGTTTTATATCAACATCCCAACAGAACAGCAAACATACTTATGGGAAAAGTTGAGTGAAACTACTAAAATAGCTCTGCTGTTGAGACCAGCAGTCTAAAAAAATAGAACTAAAAAAAAGGAACTATAACAAATCACTGCATTTATACTATGATGCTGCACATTACAACAAAAGAATAAACTGAACAATAATTTCAGTAAAAAATGGATTTAAAGTACTGAAGATCCATAAAATCAATTCATATCACTTCAGACATAAGAGATTCTAGCTCTTCCTGCTTTGGGCTGACCTCAAAATTCAAGATTAGACTAAACCTACATTTGTAACTTTTTATTTTTAAAAAAGTCAGGAAGAGAAATAGATTTCCTAAATCTCCATCCACCCATCTTCCTAAACACCTACTGCTGAGTTTTAAAGCTTATTTGCTGATATTTTTAATCTTTCTCTGACCAGGGCATTGCCTGCAAAGCATCTCAGCAGTCACGTTGCTCTGACAGCACCAGATGTCCCCAAGCTGCCAGACGAGCACAACATCCCGTTATTTTTAAAAAGCAGGAGGCAAGGCACTAATTTTGGTAACCAACAATGTTTACAACACGTACCAACAACAAACTGCTCTCTCCCGACCCCAGTAGCTAAATGTGCACAGGAGGGCTGCTTGTTTCCCTGGGAATAATGAAAGCTCTGGGGCACTGGAGGAGTTCAGCCAGGGCTCAGCATCACCTGGCTCAGGGCTGCTCCCCAGCCATCCCAGAGGCTCTCACACCACAGGTACCACAGCAGAGACTGAGAACTTACTCCAGCACTGCTGACCAAAGCTGACACACTGAAGTGCAACTTCACAAGGTGCAAGGCAGGAATATTCACCCAGCTGCATTCAGCTCTCCACCACACCCACACTCCAAATGCCCACACTGCTGGGAAAAAAAAACTTTAAAAGCTGAAAAAAGAGAGACTAGAATGAGCCTGCTCGATGCTGGCATACATGCAACCCTTCTGACGGTTTGCACCGAAAAAGCAGTGGGTGCAGGTGAAGACTCCCAGCTCCAGAGCCAAGGAGCCACAGGAGGGTGGAAGGTCGTCACCTCCTGTCCTGCCCTACCTCTGACAGCAACCAATAAGCACTGTGAACTCACTAATTAACCTTCTCTCTCAATCAACCCCCTTTTTATTTCACTCACCTACTGGCTTGTGCCACAGTACAGATGCTGGCACAGGGCATGCTGTGAAATGCCCTTCACCCCCAGGTAGCTTCCCACCCTCCACAAGGAATTTCACTGGTTTATTCCCTCCCCATTAGTTCAGCACAAATGCTTCCTATGTAAGAAGCCAAGAAAAATACACTGACAACCTTTGTGGTTTCTGAGAAACAGAGCCAGGGCTCTGGAAAGCCCAGCAGCTTTCTAAAGAAAGGCTTTTTCTTATGTAGTTAATGCTGTTACACCTCTTGCAGAAACAATGTGCAGGATAAGGTAACCATGAGAAGATACACTAATTGTATTAGTAGGATAATAAAGGCAATTTATCTGAAAACACGTTAGTATGATAGTTCATGAATTGGCCAAAAGTAATGGTCTATAAAACCACTTAGTAGCAGTGCAATTGAAATTTATCTAAAAAGCAAACCTTGATATCAAATAGCCTGTTTGGCAGCAAGGGCTTGGATATCATTTGTACATTGCAATAAATATGTTTATTCAATTAAATACCTGTGGAGAACACAGGAACAGACTATAGGTTACCAACATATGGGTGAGATGGGTTTAGGGGATAAAAGGACAACTGTCAGGGTCATGGTATGGCATGGCATGGCTGTGATTCCCCCCAATTCTCTGGGACTTCCCTTTTCCCTGTGACTGCTCAAGCTCTCCCTCAGGGAATTCAAATATGGTAACAGGTAGCAAACCACATCATGGGATATTGGAGCAGAGTGCTTATCCTTGGCTCCCGGAGAGCACACCACAACCCCCACTGCAGTCACTCCAACACCTACAGGGAAAGAGAACATCCTCTGGAAGAGGAATCCACCTGCAGGGCAGTGCAGCACTGGTTTGGCAGCTGGGGCAGCCCAACTGACATGGAACAGGTTCTCCATGCCCCCGCCCCGCAAATTCCAAGGACAAAGCAGCGTGGACCACATGGCAGAAGAGTGAGTGGCGCTGAATCTCAAGTGCAGGAATATATAGAACACCACCACTGCACAGGGAGCTGTGGTTGCCCAGCCTGTGGTTTCATAAGCAGCAAAAAAACTGCTTAAGGACCAATGTTCATCCTCCCACACCCCTCCAGGAACTCATTCCTGAGTTTGCACATCACACCCCCTCTGTACTGGCACAGCTTTCCCCACGCCTGAGCGATTAACCAGATGGGGAAGGACTGATTTGGCTGAAGGGAAAGAAATCCATTTTTGCAAGGTGGGCTGAGATGCCCATCTGGCTTGTCGTGCCACCACCGCTATGGGAAGGGGAGATGGCACCATCAGCTGGCACCCTTGGCAAAGCCACTGCAGTGGGAACACAAGGCAAAGCTGGATGCCACAGCCAAGCTGAACCTGGAGCCACTGAAAACTGAGCATCGAGCAGAGCTTCTGCAGGGAGCAGGAATGCCCTCCCCACACATCTGATGCTCAGACATGAGAAGCTCCAACCTCCAACCATGCTCACCAGCCCAGCACGTTAACTGCAAACCCTTTGGGGTTATTTTCCTGTTCATGACGGTGCTCATTATTGAATAGAGATTTCAGTAGCAATGCAGTGTCTTACTGGGGCTTAGTGCACTAGTGCACTGGCAAGACATGAGGGCAGGGGAACCACAGGGGTTTAAAGAAGCCACTTTCAGAGATCTGTTCCAGCCAATGATCTGCAAGCAGAATCATCCCTGGGCAACTCTTGCTTGCTTTCTACAAACAGTCAAGATCTCATCAGCAGCTAAAAATTAAGGGCAGGTCTCCATTCTGCTTTAACCAACCACTGTTGCCATCCTACTGCTCCTCTCCCTGCCCAAACAGACCCACACTGACAGAGGCCTGATGGGGTGAGCCACTGCAGGGAGCTCAGTCTCAGAGTAAGCTGGTAACTAAAACTTCC
The DNA here is from genome assembly GCA_013400575.1 of Peucedramus taeniatus. NCBI lineage: Eukaryota > Metazoa > Chordata > Aves > Passeriformes > Fringillidae > Peucedramus > Peucedramus taeniatus. The sequence goes on along the minus strand of WBNO01008540.1, from coordinate 107,295 downwards.
CTACCCAGGTTCTTGACCTGATGGAGGAGGTGGGACTGCACAGGGAGGGAGCAGCATGGAGATGAGCTCTGCTAAGTGTCCCCCAGGGCATGCCCAAGCCCTGCTTGGAGAGAAGGATGAGCAGAGGGACATCTGAGCTGCTGCTGGGGCTGCCAGGAACACACCAAGGGTGATGTACACACAGTGCTCCTTCCAAAAGGCACAACTGAATGTCTGAGTGTTCTCAAAAACTGGTAATTCAAGGTTTTAGGAATAATTTCAGATACCTACTTCCATGATGCTGGCATGCAAATAATTTTCAGATATTGGCAAGCAGAGGAATGCAGCTCTGCAGCTGCTTTGCAGAAGTGCCCTGAAGGCACCCAAGGCTTTTCCAAAAGCCCGTGAAGGAGCACAATTTGAACAGCAAGCTCTGCACCCCAATGAATCACAAAAAGGCCTAAGTGCTCAGGGTCCTGTTTTTCCAGGTTGCACTCCCACACACACACCTGAAGGCAGTGCTGGCTGTATCTCAGACACTACTGAATGAGTCCATTCCACCTACCCTGTACCAAACCATCCTGCAGCCACCCTGCCTCTGGGCAAGGGTAAATCACTCTGGGTTACGCAGCAAAAAATAACTGCCCATCTCCTGTGCTTCAGTCCCACCACCTTGTGATACTTGAAAGGTCTTTAGCATAGCATCTACTGACAGTCTTCACATTTTAACTCCACTGCCAGGCTGCTTTCTAAAAGCTTTTAGCTGCACTCACTGATTTCTTGGTTTTTCTCAGGGAAGCCAGTATTCAAGGAATGGTCTGACTGGCACAGAGAGGAGCTGACCTTGCCAGGCTCAATAGACCACATGCTGAATTCCAGCATTGTGCTAGCCAAAATACCTAACACAGAACATGGGACAAGGACATTTCATACCTGGGAGGACATCCTCCATCTGAACACTCTTCCTGGACTCCTCAGCTGCTCCCCATTCTGCAGGGCTGATGTGCCCAGGAACAGTAAGAGGTATTCCACTGCAGTTTTTTGCAGCTTCTTTCTCTCATATGTCTCACTCATTTTGAATGATGATCTGGTCTTGTACCATGCTTCCAGACTGTCTCTAGGTATTCTGTACTGCATAATGACTCTATCACCCAGGTCCTGGGGATGGAATATGGTGGGATTCAAAACACAATGACCCAGCTTTATCTTCCAGACAGAAAAAGAACCAGACCCCTTGTTCCCAATGGAATCCTTTTGCTTGGCTTGTTACCCAAATACCCAACCCACCTGACAACCAGCAGGGATCCTTGACCCCTGCTGAAGGTGGCAGACAAGAGATCAAAGATCTTCAGGAGCTGGGTATCTAACACACATCATTAATACAAACCTTCTGAACAGTTCTGGTTTCAAAGAGATTAAGGCATACTTCAATAAAACCCAGCTCACATGCTGGGGCTTCATATGGCCCACTGACAACTCAAAACTAGTTTTCATATAACTAGGAGTATCCATAAAATAAAAAGTTCCATTATTTCCCTTCACAGTCTCCAAATTAATTTGTCTGCCCTGTTCCACAAATAAAGCAACACTCAGCAGCCAAATAGCTGCAAGTCAAGGATGTTTGGTGTATGTGATGCTTTTCAAGGAGGATTTAAGCAGGCTTTATTTAATCTGTTTTTATTTAACATCAAGTATACACAACCAAAAACAGAGTCATACTCTTCTAACATAGCCTTCAACCTTACACTCCATCTGTTCAGCTACCAAATCCTGTCCCCCACCATAAATGCCACACAGGTGCTACCTCATTAGAAAACCTTTACTGCTAGAATTTCACAGTCTGAAATATTATTACAAACTCAGGTGTCATGATGTGGCAAAGCTCCTATTTGTACGTGCAAGATGAGCTTGAGTTGAACCTGTCTCAGGAGACCAAGGTCTTGGTGGCAAAGGTGGGATGTGTTACTGTGTGCCCGGGTCTGTGTTACTAAGTTTTGGAGTGCCTCCAAGTTCTGAGGTGTGAGTAGATACACTGACCATGTCCAGCTTGGTGTCAAGGTGAGATCATCTCATCTCAAACTCTTGGTTTTCATTTAATACAATTTTACTAAACTTTCAAGTGTGCTATCTATAGAAATCATGGAAAAATATGTCGGAAATCAGTGAACAAAGCAACCTTCTGTAGAAACCAATGACCGTGTTTTCTTTAATGGAATTTCCTGCCACTCAAGTATATTCAACTTTGCTACACGTTTTGTTTAGGGTTTTTTTCCCACAAACTGCAGTAACCACCCAAGAAAAAAGACTATATTCAGGTTCAGAGAAGCCTTTTCCTCACCAGTGCCATCCCAGTTCCAGGTCTCTTAATCTGCTTTCATAAATTTTTCTCTGCTGCTCTGGTGGAGAAGGCCCACAGAGGCACCTGAAATGCTCATCAGACAGCCTGACATAGTAACAAACAAATGCTTTCCTATTCTCCAGTCATTTAGACCTTGCTACTGAATTGAGAGAGGAATCCTGATCCACAGACCCTACAAAAATCCATGATATTCCTGGCTCTGTTTTCTCTCCTGTGTGGGTGTTGTCTCCCAGCAGAGCCAGAGGCTACAGGGAGCCCCTCACCTTTTCCCTGTGGCAGCAGTGCCCAGCCCACACAGCACCACATGGGAGTGGGCACAGGAGCAGATGAAGATGCCTCACTCTCCCCCAAGCAGTCTGTGCTATCTCCTAGCAGCTTCCAAACTGTCAGTGCTGGGGATTCAAGCCATTCATCTTCAGTCAGAACCAGGAACATGCTCTGTCACTCCAGGTTTTCACTCCTTCACTCAGGTTCAGCTGCTGCTTAGGGAATGAAGGTACGCTCTGCACAAGCGGCTTCACTGCTGGTCCTGCGACCTCAGCAGAGACTTCACAATGGCAATGGCAAATGTGATGTTTGTTTAGGAGATGCTGGTGCCAACAGCAGCTTCTTGCCTCCAGTTATGCAAGTGTTCAGCTCTGATAGTTTCCTTTCTGACAGAATTGCTTTACTACAAAGGATCTAGAAAGGAGGTGCATGGAAGACAAATCACAGGCAGCACAAGCAATTAGTGACTTATTTATGTCACACGAAGGCTCCAGTTCACGGATGACACCCTGAAAGAATACAGGAGCCAAACTCAGGCTTATACCCACTTAACTGTTCAGATGGATAGCCTGGTATGTCCCAAACTTCCAATTCATTTCTGCAGTTTTCAGTTTCCAAAACTCAGGCATGATCCCAACTCCATAAAGAAGACTGAGAGGGTATCAAGAGTGCTTTAGAAGACACACATTCTCTTTCTAAAAAAGAGAATCTCCTCTACGACTAAGATTAATTTTTATATTCTGGCTGCAAAACTTTGTATTTGGAAAAAAAGGATGTGTCATGACCAGCAAGCTATTACTGTTATGAATAATAACCACTCACATTGCCTTCACATGGATGTTTGTGCATTTTATGCTGAACACCTGCACTAACACCATGAAAGATAACTTCCCAAATCAGAACAAGTAACTAGTGGACCTGTAACTGCTGCATTTAGCTGCTCTGTGGGTCAGCACTGCAAGGCTCTGGCCATGCAGAAGGACACCACACCAGCATTTTAAGCTGCATTTAAACAGCAACATCTCTCATGAGCTTATCCCTGCAGAGATGGAAACTTCAACCTCCCAAACCCAGACCTTAATCAGCCACATCTCTCACACTGAAGCTGTAGGCTCAAACTGTAGGTTCGCATTGAAACACAACAAGGGGGCTCAGCCTGGAGCCAGGATGTCAGAACCCAGGAGGGTGTTGTGCATCTCATGGACCACTTGAATTCAACTACCAAGAGTTCTTCCAATCTCAGTGCCTCCTTCCACTCTTAAGGCAGAAAACTCTGTGAAGTTTCCCTGAAATAATTGAGAAAGAATTATAGAACAGCTTTCTGGCACTCTCTGAACCACAGCACACATTTCAGACCCTAGGGACACACAGTCAGTGCAGATATAATAACTAGGCTGTGGCTTCAGAGCCTGGCTCTTCAAACACCAAACTACACCAGCATAGTTCCAATTACCAACCTTAAGTTAACAACGAATGCAAGAAGGGGCAACCTTTAACAAGATAATTTTTGCCACAACTACACATTAAATAAGAAAAAGGTTGTTATAAATTAGTCCACTTTATCAGCTGGCAAAAGAATTTGCCACAGCTGCAAAACTGATTCTTGCTTAGCCTGCAAAACCTCACTGATGGCTGGCAATAAAGGGAAAAGAAAACCTGGGGATTTTTGTTCTGATCTTCTTCAGCACTCAACCTGCAATAGAAAGTGCTGTTTATGCTAAAGAGTCAGAAATAACCAGAATCTGACCCCACTCAAACTGCATTTTCATTCCTAAATTGATATGTTGTTATGCAATACCCTTCAGTGCTTTTAGCTGACCATATCTTCGAAATCTAGACCTTCATTAGCAATTTAAAACTGTCAGAAGTCCACAAATAATGGAGCTGACACATGTGTTTTGAAAAAAAAAAAAAAGACTCTCTATAATTAGGGGGTTGATGAAAATTTACTTAAACATGGAGCAAATGGACAGCCTTGTATTACCAGAGACTAAACACCATATTCTTTCTCAGCTGCATGCTCAGCACAGCAGCAACTAAGTAGTAAAAACTTCTGCATTTCAAGAATGGAAAAAGTTTCCCAGTTTTCTCCTTTTGCAAAACCTACTAGAAGCACCCACTGAAGCAAAAGGAGAACATGAGTGTGAAGACTCTTCAGAGTAAAATGTTTTCTAAGATTCCCATGAAAACTCCTTCAGAAGTCCTTTTGCAGTCCGCCACTTTGATTCAGGAACAATCTGTCAGCCTTAGCTAAAAATTACAAAGCAGTTTTTTTTTAAGAAAAAAGTAACAAACCCCACAGGTGACGAGGCCAAGATTTTCACTTTATGCTCAGGGCAACCTTCAGCAACATCTCTCAGCTATAAACAATGAGTTCCTCTGACATGAAGAATTGCACCATCACCACACACCCTCAGACAACTCTCAACTTGCAGCTCACACTGTGAGTTTGGGAGGGGAAAGGGGAGAATTCACAACAACAAACCCCAGAAGAAAGAGAGAACATGAATGGGCTGCACAAGCATGGCTTGGAGGAGTGAAGCACCTCTCAGTGCCTGCACTAAGGCAGGATACTCTGACAGCCCATCTCCTCAAGGCTGCAGACACTGGGACACTGGGGCGCTGACTGGTGAGGACTTCACAGCTTCTCCAGAAGCGCAAAGCAAGTAATAATAAAAACACAGTGGTGGGATGAATTTTTGGATGCTTCCCAGAGTTCCTGCACAGCCATAACCACCTTCTGTCAAGTACAAGCTCACTAAGGGTGCACCACAGTGCATGGTAGTCAGAGCTAACCATGACCTGCCCGGGCAGGAATCCTTTTGAGTCACTGCCTTCACAGATAGATGACCAATTAAAGACACTTAAGTTNTAAAAAAAAAAAAAAAAGCCACTGTCCCACCCACATTCCATAGAAGCAACATGAAGGAAACAGGCTTGAGAAAAAGGAGTCACAGCTTGGATGGTCTCGCTGGAAAAAGAGAAATGTAGTAACACAGCCATTTACTAAGTAGAAACCAACTCAAATCTGATTAAAGACACATTTTTCTCTCTCCACCCCTTCTTTTCAGCCCCGGGAACAGGAAACACGACAAACCTACAGAACAAAAACCAGATAAGCTAAAAAATCCTGTTCCATTGGCTTTGCACCAGTGCTTTGCCTCTGATTCTGCTGAACACTGCATCTTTCACTGACAGCCACTGACTTTTCCCTAGGCCCACAATAATACTCTGTTAATCAAATAATTATATTCAAATTGTTTTAACCAGTTCTGTAAACTAAGTAAGCCATCTTAGAACACCTGATGCTAATGTACTGATGCATAAAGACCAGAAATTAACTTTTTCTCCTTGAGGTTATAAGTGTTGAATTCTGCACAAGTAATCTGCATTATTCTGTTTTGCTACAAATAAACCCTCTAGCTTTTTTATTTTTTGTGCTATTCTTATTGGATTTTATGCAATTATTTTTTCTCCCTAACCCCCAGCTAGGAGAGAGGGGGAAAACCCCCTGCTTACAATCATACTGCACTGTTCTCTGAACCCATACAAAGTCAGAGGGCTGTGATTGAGGACTCCATCAGCAGTGAAGTGTCACGGAGTAACAAACACAGGCTGTGCCCACTGTCCAAAAAGCCTTCTCCACATCTCCACTTTCAGGATGCACTGTTTAATGTTACTTAGGAAATGTGATTCCAGCTGCAAGGGCAGTGGTTTCTAATTAACACATCTTCCAAAGAGTGGAAGTGGCAGGACTACAAAGCCATACTTTGTACCAAAATTTAAACCACTCCAGAGCCTCTCATAGAGCCAAACCAGATTCCTGCTTTTCACTCAAAAAATAATCCAAAAAAATCTTTCGTTTTACTTATAGCTTGTATGAAGTTGTTTGACTCACAAGGTTTCTAAATTTAAAAGCCATGAAGTCATCAGCTGAAAGCGATGATGGGAGAGCTGCTCTGCACCTGCAGCCAGGACTGTCAGAGCCAGAGGCCATGTGGGCTCCTGCCAGCACTGGCCACTGTGGCCCCTGGGCACATCTGCAGAACAGCCAGTCCAGGCTCCAACTCCTGCCTCAGGAAGCTCCTAAACTGCTGGACCTTGGCAGAGAACCTCAGGGAATGCTACTTGTTTGCTCTTCTCCCATGATTTTATTGCTTGTTTTACTGCCAGCCTGATGCTTTCCCCTTTAGGGATGGCTTTACACACTGCCACCACCCAGGAAAAAGGTGGGGGAGGATATGAGGGAGGGAAGATAAATGATGAGAAATGATTGCAGGGATCAGTAAAAAGAAAAGTGGAAGGGGTCGGTAATTATGACCAGAGAACCAGGAGGAGACACCAAACCCCATCCTAGAGCATCCACAAAGGCATCAAAGAGCCAGAGGATACTGCTCAACAGTGCAACAAGCAGAGCTCCTGCTTTATTCCCTCCTTCAGTTGTTGCTAAGTCAGCTCAGCCAAGACCAAGTGGAAAGGCTTGTAACTTAGGGCCTCAGACAAGGGCTAGACTAATAAAAAGTTGATGGGACCAGTACAACCAAAACCTCCTGATGAGGGTGGGACTTCTCAGCTATAGCAATCAGAACACATCAAACCCTCTGTGCACCACTTACAGTTCATTATTCAACTTGTCACCTTTGAAATGAATAAATAATTGAAGTTTCAGGATGCTTAGACTCCAAAACACCTGGACATCAGGTACTGATTGGAATGAACTCTATGGTTTGTAAGTGAAGTTATTATGAGATGTGTCATTTGCACACAAAACCACAGCTCATCATGAATTATCCAGGACCAGGAGCAACTCTTCAGCATTGAGCAGCGAGACTCTCTAGGTCTTTAAGTCATGCTAAAAGAGAATAGTTTTACAAGTATGCATTACAAGGACATACTTGCAAGAAAGAGGGCAAAAACTGGCAGCTTGTACATCTTGATTAGTTGCACTCACACCCACTTTCACCTTCTTGCTTCTGAGCACACCACAGCTCTGTCCTCTGCTGTTCAACAATGCTGGCTCTGAATTCAATATTCCAGTCAATTAAAAAAAAACATTTACCCACCTACAGCTTCAGCTGGAGATCTCAAGAGCACTTTGCTAAGATGAATACTGACCTGCTCAGTGTTACGCAGGTTAAATACCATTTTATAGGCACACAGCTCAGCCCTGTTTACATGAAAAATTCAACTGACCTTTGTGGCTCTGTAAAACTACATTGCCAGTGCAGCCCTTGTGCAGACCATTTATTTAAGTGGATCTCCTGTGCTCAGGTTGTATCAACCAGAGAAAGATGTAGAAAAATAACCTCCCTGTTAGAGCCTTAGATCTGCATAGATATCGCCTCTACAAGTGCCCAGAATTAAGTGAATGAAAACTCTGAGCCCTTGAGGAAGTGGGAACAGTAGTGGAAGGCAGAGCACAGAAAACCACACAAGCCATCACCACATATTCCTGATAGCATTGACCCATACTGACTTAAATGAAAAGCCACAAATTTAGTATTTACCTAAATGCCCTCTTGACCTTCTGCTGAACAACAGCAACGACAGAACTGTGGGGCCTACAGTTAACACCCAGGTAAAACAAAAAAAAACAACATTATCTTTTTCTTCTCCTGATCCTTCAGCACCTACCCACTTACCAAGCTCATTAGTTTCAGCCTCTTCCTTAAACTACTTATTGAAGGCTACTTCAGAAGAGGGTGAACCAACAGTGCCCCTTCTACCCTAATTTGCACCAAAATCTCATCTGCTTCACATCAACTCCTCATTTGTTCAACATCAGCTCCACAGAGAAATTCTTCTTAAGCATATACAGTCATATGCAGATCTATTCCATAATAGGGCACTGATTGCTGAGAAACTGGGTGTTCTTTGGGAAAAACAGCACACCATAAGCTGAGGATCCCACATTATACCCAATGCAATCCTACCTGCCACGCTGGTGCCAGCTCCCTGTCTGCTTTGCTCTCAAGCCACTCATTACCAGGAGTTTCACTCGCTCTTGGGGCTGTAACACCAACATTCATCTGTCCTTCTGCTACTCCATGCACTAACACAGAGGTACCAGAGAACCAAGTGGCCTCCAGCTTGGCTTCATGGGCACTGTTCCACTCTCTGCCTTGGTAACGGTTACTCCTTTAGCTACAGATGGCCTCATGTTTGCTTTTTCCATTCCTGAGTTTATCACAGAATGGTTTGGCTTGAGAGGGACCTTAAAAGTCATCTCATTCTACCCCCTGCTATGGCAGGGACACCTTCCACCAGCCCAAGTTGCTCCAAGTTCCAATGTCCAACGTGGTCTTGAACACTTCCAGGGATCCAGGGGCAGCCACAGCTTCTCTGGACCCCAAGCCAGGGCCTCCCCACCCTCATAGCCAAAAATTCTTCCCAATATCCCATCTATCCCCACCCACTGGCAGTGTGAAGCCATTCCCCCTTGTCTTGTCCCTCCATTCCTTGTCCAAAGTACCTCTCCAATTCTCTTGGAGTCCCTTTAAGCAGTGGAAGGGGTTCTAAGGTCTCCTCAGAGCCTTCTCCTCTTCAGGTGAACAATCCCAGCCCTCCCAGCAGAGCTGCTCCATCCCTCTGCTCATGCTGGAGCCTCCTCTGGCCTGGCTCCAGCAGCTCCAGCTCCTCCCTGTGCTGGGCTCAGGGCTGGGGCAGCTCTGCAGGTGGGGTCTCACCTGATGGAGATGGGAGAATCCCTGTCCTTGATCTGCTGCCCACAGTGCTTTGGATAAGCCCAGGATACAGGCATTGATCCCTGAATTTAAAGCCTTTCAGAAGAGGCTCTGGGGAGTCTAACTGATTAATAAGCAGCTGTCTTGTAAATTAGAGAAATTGTAACAGAAGGGAACATCAGACTGGGGGAGAATTTCGCTTTGCAAACTGTGTTAGTTTAGATCTGTGTATTGAATAATTTCTATCACTTCACAAAGCATGGGGCAAAAAGGTTACTTCTCTAATTCCACCAGAGATATTTATAAACACCTATCAAAGGACTAACAGATGTTTTCTGTAGTACATCTGGGATTAACAAGCAAAAATATGTAATCATACTGAGAGAAAAGGTAGCTGACTCTTTAAATCCATCAGTCACAAGGAATTATGAATCATATTTAAGTATCAGATTTGCCAACAGAAGAGTCTGGACTAACCTTCTGCACACCAGAAATCACAGTTACACCCATTCTCACCCTGACTACCAGATAAGGAGTCTCAGTCACTAGAGGAGAACAATCCCACTTCTAGTTGCAGTGACCTCATTCCTCCTGCAACTCCTTCACCTCAAATAAATCCATCTGCAGCCAGTTCTGCTTTGTGACACAGCAGGCCACTCTCAGTGCTTGTCTTTCCAGAGGAGCTCATCCAGTCAGGGTGCTAGCATACAATTTTGTGGTAGCTCTATTTTAAATCTTATTTGCTGGATTAAAATAGTATGGAGTTAAAAGTAGTAATTATCGAACATCTGCACTTTCTCTAAAGCTGCAATGCTGTTTAACCAACACACGAGCTATAAACTCACTGAATGAAGCTATTCCAGATTAGCTGTAGAACAGTTCGGGTGAATTCCCAGAGCAGTAACAAATCCCATCCCTCAAGGTCATATTTTCAGCACTGAAGTTCTGCAGCACAAGCTTTTTAGTGATGTCAGTTAAGGCACAACAGCAGGAAGCCCCATCCAGGGAAGCATTCAAGGCCAGGGTAGAAGGGCTCAGAGCAGGTCCAGGGTTTTGGCAGGAAGCTGTACCTGCCCATCCAGAGCTTTACGGTCTCTTTCAACCCAAACCAGTCTGTGACTCATCATTATGCTGAGTGACTGTCTCACAAGGTACTGTCCTAACAAAATGACACTCGGTCCTCTTTTATTCATCATGCTTCCTTTGGTGTCCAGCAAAGCTCAGAGATGCCAGTAAAACAGAACCCAGCAAGTCCTGAACAGAAGCACCACAGCCATGTGGGCCCTCACTCCAGACCAGCGCACTGTCCACCTATGATGAGCAGACTGGTTTGGCCACTGAATATTTTTGTGATCTTAACTAATTCTCTGCATAAGAAAAGTCATTTAGCAGTCAAATAGTAACAGCAGATGTAAATTCAAGGCAGGCCTGAAGTCCCACAAAAGTGTATTTCCAGCTTATAAACATTTCTCCTTAATGTGGATTCCTTTGCAAGATCAGTTTCTGGATCTTACAGCTGCAGAAAGAAGATATTCATGCTGCTGAAAAAACACAAATTACTCTTCTATTATATCTTCCAGTTAAATTTGTCAGACCAACAGAAGCCCTACAAAAAAGCGGCACATTAATGTGTGTCCTTACACATGTCAGCACAGAAATGCTGATGTTTCAAAGACTGAAAATTATTTGTGAGGAAAGTATTTACATTTGTATTTTAAAGCATTGATTTGAGCACGGGATTTCTAATCTCTGCCCACTGCGCTCCCCCCGGCCACCTTGTATAAACTTTAAATCTCCGATGTAGAGGCCTATTATTAGAGCTGGCTGAAAAAAACAGTAAAGACTGAAGGCACATTGCTTGCTATGGAAAAGGTTAGGGCAAAGCCTTTCTAAAAACAAAACCTACTAAACCTTTGTCTGTTTCTGCTGAAAAAAGTCAAAACATTTCCGTGATGTGTTAGAAAGTGCTTCTTTGAAAATGACAAACAGTGACTCAACATCAAAATATGTCCTTTTAAACAACATGTTTCGATTCCGAAGGGTGAAATATGTACAACGAAACACTTAACGTGGCCTTGGTGCCCCAAGAGAGAGCAAAGGCTGCACCCAGTGTAAAATGAGCAAAGCTTTCACCTTCATCAACACAATCCTGCCTACAAACCAACCCAGGAACTGAAATAACCCCAGAGCCTGGTGCAGCCAGCAGGACTGAGGAGTTCAGCCTCTCCCACCTCCTCAGTCCCAGTGCAAGGAAAACACAGAAAACCAGTAAATAGAGCACAAGTGACTAAAGCACCCAGAAAACAACTTCTGCACAACTCCCTTCCCAAAAAAAAAACAATAGATAAAGCCAAACAAAGGGGGAAGGGCAGCAAAGAGCTCCCAGACGAGTTCAATACAGAGAGTCCAGACACGCCTGGAGTCACAGCTCCGAAAGCTGGGCTGAGGACGCGGTCATGGGGCTGGCAGCCCGGCGGGGCGAGGGAGCGATCGATGACCCTCGCCAGAAGACACCTCCTGGGCACGGCTGGCGAGCCAAGGGCACACAGGCAGGGAGCCGTGCCTTGATCGCATCTGATTCTTCACTAAACATAACCGGAACACACACTTTCCTACAAACTTTCGGCCTGAAAGATTTCAGGCGTTTTTAACTGGTAGGAGCAAGGAATAACAGGCGGGTGACCCATGCTGCCCAGGGACCCCAGAGCCACAGGCAGCAGACACGCCAGGAGCAGATGCGCTCTCTCTCTCTACTTTTAGTTTGGGAAAAACAGCACGAAACTTTGTCAGCGGAGGAGAGGATCTCGCCTTCCAGCACAGGAGGGGATTAGCAGTGGGTGTCAGAAAACGTGGCGGAGCCAGGCGGGGCCGCGGGGTGTTCCCGGCTGCTCGGGGATGGGATCAGCAGCACGGCCGGCGCTGCAGGAGGGCTCGCTCCGGCTTCGGCTGCACCGCCCGGACAGACCGCGGGCCCGAAAGGCATGGAGCACTCCCAGGGGCTCCCAGCTGTGCCC
>WBNO01008540.1:0-94688 GCA_013400575.1 Peucedramus taeniatus | reverse complement strand
GGCGCCGCCCGCCCGCCTGCAGGTGAGGGACGGCGGGGACGGCACCGGACAGGGCGGGATCCCCTCACCCCGGGCTGGCCACCCCAAAACCCCCAAGGCTCCGCAGCGGAGCCTGGCACAGTGCCCTGTCCCCTCGCTCCGTGGGCCGACGGGCAGCCTCCCTTCACAGCCCTCCACCGGCCGCCCCCAGCCCAGGCTCTTAGGATGCCACATTTTGAGGTAGAATCAACAAATTCGACGTTAAAATCTGGCCTTGTCCTCCTAAGTGCAGCATACCGAGGGTCTTTGGGGAGAAGGGAGGTGATGGATGCAGGGGTTTCAAGGAAACAGAGGGAAAGGTATAACTGGGTTCCCCCTGGGTTTGTGAATTGGTGTTTTGTTTTGAAAACCCAGATATTTTCATCCTCCTGAGAGTTGCTGCTTTTAGGAAAAGCCTTGTTCTCATCCAGATGTCTCTAATAACAAGACTACAGGTGAGAGGAAATCCCAGGGTACAAGCAGGGCCACAGGAACCCCTCTAAGGAGAGAGGAAGGATTCGAGAACCCAATCTTGACCTGCAGAGGCAGGTCTACAAGTAGAGAAACTTGTCTTTGTGCAGTAATTTGTTTCAAAGTTTTCTTTGAAAAGTCTCAGCCTGTTGTGAGACAGAGCAATTTTTTACCCTGCAACAAATTACTCTGGGACTTTCTGTAGTGTGTTTTGAGATGGTTTTTAATACAAATCTCTCCACAGAACTTATACTTGTACTGGATTGTAAAGACAACTGAATAAATTGAATACATTTCGTGACTCATTTGCCAGCACTTCTGAGATACCCAAATCTACACACTCCATCCTTTGTTATTAAGCAAAAAATAGAGAGACTGAGTAACCTACAAGGAAGATTCATTCAAGGTATGTAACTGTGTGAGAGGCTGGCCCAAGGTCAGCGTCACAACACAGGTGACCACACCATGGTCAGGACTGTGACTTTCCTCCAGATCCTGGTTCAATGGGATTTGCAGGACTGTGTTTCCCATGTTTGCCATATTCCTACAAGCCTTTCCTGCAGGAACACTGTGTCCTGCAGGGAATTAGATTGCATTTTTCCTTCCTGCAGGTTTAATCAAAGAAAGGGATCCAAGACAAGGAAGTAAGCAGAGTACTGTTGTTTTATAATCCAGAAAAAAAATAGGGATCAAGAGCCCAGCCTTGTCAGTTGAGTGAAATTAGGCTAAAGAACGTGAGATCTGTAATTATGAAATTGACTGAGATATAGGTTATTTTAAAAAATACAGGTCTTCACTGCCTCAACAAACAGACTCTCCTATGGAAACAGGTGGAAAACAGATTTTTTTAACTTCATTGTATTTCCTGCTTACAATTAATATAATGTACCATTAATATTTGGTGTCAATTACACCAGGGATCCAAACTACTAATTTCTGTCTGTAGCATAGTCTCAGTAAAAATTGAGTTTACACTTCAATAGTAAATTGCTTTCTTTCATTACTCTTGTTAATATCATGTCTTGGCCTCCTGTGGTGCCTTCCACATTCAGCAGTTCTGTGTGCCTCACATCCTTTCAGGACAAAATGTCAGATTTAAAAAAAATTCCTTTTTAAACCTACAGATTCAAAAGTAGAAGGCCTGGAGTTGTAGAGAATCACATGTTCTGCACTGCACCACTGAAAAGTCAAGGGAAAAGTAGGAGATCAGCTGGCAGCTCTGTTGGTTCATGGAGCGAGTTAAAAGGCTCAGCAAACAAAACATAAAATTATGTAAAAATAGAGCCAGCTAGCTTGAGATTGGACTTTGTCTCTTAATTAACAACTCTCTGAATCACAGTACTGGGCTCTGTCAACAAGACTAAAATGCAGGGGATGTTCAGACAGGCACCCAGCAACAGTAGCTCACACCTCCCATCCAGTCCATGTCATTGGCAGCTTGAAATCTAATGCATTTTCTGAAATGAGTAACAGGTCTGCTGCTTGACCTCAAATCTTCCTGTAACAGTGTTTGTGGTTTTGTAATCCCATTTTCCTGGTGTTTTTAAATGTTTTTCTTGCCCTTTTTCACTGTGTGAAAACGCAGGGTAAGCCAGGGGAGAGAACAGGGAGCAAGGTGAGGTGGACGCACCGATACTGGGGGAGGTTGTTCGTGTAAAGTCAGCAAACGCTCCCGGTCTCAGCCGGGGAGGGCGATCCAAGGTGCAGCAGCAGAGCGGGGCTGGCGGCTGCGCAGTCCTGGCAGCCTGGCCCTGTTCCTCAGGTGTGTGCACAAGGGCAACCCCTGGCCAGGGCCACCTGGAGACACAGTGTGGGTGTAGCCACCGCAGGGAAGCTGCACTTTCCTGTAAATCCTGGGCTGGGTCTGTGTAGGAAAGGGCTTGTTTTTGTAGCACCTGTTGGGGCTCCACTGTCTGCCAGTGCCAGTGTATGTGGGTCTAAATGATGTGCCTCATCTGGAACTGGATTTTCTATTTCTGTAACAACGTTTTTGAAGGGAAGTAGTTGCTCCGTGCATCCATTTGTGCTCCGTTTCAAAATATTTGTTTTGTCTCTGTGGTTTTGTGTTTTGTTTTGGGGGATTCTTTAAAGTGGTTTCGTTTTGTTATTTGTGAAAAGTAAGGATTGCACTTGTCACTTCAGTTTCAAAGACAGGACTGCTGGGGCAGGAGGTGGTGAGGGGGTTGAGAGGGATGAGAGAATAAAGGAAATAAAAAAACAATGAGGAAAAGATATAGAGTGTTGTAATGGCAAGCTGAAGGTCCTGCTGGAGGGGCTGAATGGGCAGCAGGAACCAAGAGAGAGGGGAAAAACTCCAAATACTCTAAAGGAATCTCCAGGTTCAAATAGCAGCCGTTTGAGGCTCTCTGCTGGCTGATGTCATGCTGGGCGTGGGGACAGCCCCAGGGCAGCCGTGCTGTGCCACCGGCTGTGTGACTGGGAGCAGCAGTCACCGGGCACAGCCCTGTCACCTCCTGTCCCTGGTCTGCCAGCAAGGGGCAGGAGCAGGGCAGGGACTCGCAGCCGGTGAGCTTTGCTGCAGGGGTCACCCCAAAATGCAGCCTCTCTCGAAGACTGGGGGCTCTGATGAAGTCAGCAATGTAGCAAAGTGACAGAATGAGGGTCTGGCACCAATATCTCATGTGTACTATGGCACCAGCTCCTGGGGGCTCTCCAGTGCTCATCTCAGTGCTCCATGCATCTGGGAGACATCACCATTCCTTTTCAGGGCTTGGACATAAAAAGAACTAACATTGTCTTGCAATATCCAGCTAGGAATGAGGATGTGTAAAGCCAGAAATCAAATTCCAGTGTCCTGGGGCAATGCATGGCTCGGGACTCTGGAAATGCTGGAAGGTGGTGCTTCTGGTACCTGGGATTGCAGGTACACAGCCTCAGCTGTGACTACAACACCCATCTTGGTGAAATAAGCCTCAGTCAAGAGGAGAAGGGATTTACCAGGACACCTGCAGCTACACTGGGGCTCCCTGGCACCACTGGAGGCACAGGGACCAGATGCAGTTGATGCTGCAATGCCTCTGGGGACAGCACTGGTTTCCTGGGAGCTGCAGCCACAGTGCTCCTGGTGCCAGGGCTGTGCTCCCCATCACTGCCACCCTCTTCAGGGAAAACTGTCTGCTAGAAACCTGCCCCGGTTCCTAGTTAAGAAGCCACTGGATCCTAAGCGAAACACTCTCTTCCTGCACTATCAAATGGTCCTGGGCCCTCCAGAAAGAGAAGCAATCTATAGCACCAGCATGGCCAGGAGCAGAGGGGCTGCGGCATGGAGCAGCATCCCCCTGTACGCACACTACAGCACAGGCCTGTGCTGCCTGAAAAAAACAGACAGAAACTATAGTGAGGGGAAATTATGCCCTCCCAAAAGGCTCAGCATAAACTGGGTTCACTGGTTGCTGTTCCTAGCCCGAGTAGTTTGCATTCACCTCCAGGTTCGAACAGCCTTTGTGTAATAAACTGTCATAGCCCCAGAGAAGGGAACATTCAAAAAGCACCCCGAGGCAATGCATAGCAGAAGCCTGAGAATCCTCCTGCATGAGTCACTGACCTCCACACACTGCATCTATTTCAGCCTTTAATTAATAAGATTTTACATTTCTATGGCACTTTCCATCTGGAAAGATCCGAAAATGCTGTAAAGACTAAGGGGTGTACAGCATCATTGAAATGTGGTTCCTGTAGAGGTGGGACTGTGAGAGCTTAGCCAAGGGCGCAGGGGGAAAAGGTTCTTAATTTTAAATGCAGCCTCTGTTACGTCACTGAGTATTTAATATCTGTGGAGAACAGACAAAAAGATTTTCAATTCTAAGGCACCACTTGAGTAAATAACATTGTCAATTGTTTTTGTAATCCAGGGGGTATGCAGTGCAGAACAAGTACTAGGTGATTTTAATTTGGGGTGTTAAAGGGTCACAACTTAAGCTACAAATTTATACCATCATTGGATTGAGGCTTTCCTGCCTCCTGATAATTTATTCCCAAATGCTAAACACAAAGCAGAAGCCAGTGGAGGAAACAAATCCCATACTGACAGCACCTTACCTGGCATCTGGAACACCAAACCCTCGCATGTTCCCTGAAAGCTCAGCAGGATCCTGTGAGGCTTCAGCAAGGTCAAAACCAGCCCCAAGGAGCAAGGGGAGCAATGGAGAAAACCAGGAGAAAAGAGCCCTCCTGTCCCAAGGCTGACACAGCCCCTGAGGGGAGCCAGGGCTTTGCTGAACCGGCACAAATCCCTTCATTTTTATTTCTAAAGATTAAACAAGCCAAATCACTCTGCTCAGCAGATGAGCAGGGCCTCTCATGCAGATGATGAGGGCAACCAAAAGGACTGTCAGCCACAGCTGGCATCCCTCTTACTAAGTACTTGGCCAAACTGGGCTGGGAGCACTTGACCACAAAAAGTTTTCATAGGAATGTCAAATTTCTCTTTTTCTGTGTGATTCTAAACTATTTTTATCTACCTCTTTCTGGAAGAGAGACACAGGCATTGCCACGACTAGTCGTAAACTTTCATTACTTCCCGAGGAGAAATTGCAGGGAAATTACAGGCTAGTGCACTCTTTTTATGTCACTCCTGCTCCGGGCATGTCAGCACTGCTGCATTCCAGCCTACCCGAAACACATTCCTCCCTTCGAGTCCTGTCCCCTCCCCGCCTGCTGATGGACATTAATGACCTCCCTCCGTAATTAACACATTGAGCACCGCTGTCAGCACAAGATGAGTCCCCAGTGTGCTGGAAAAACACATTCTCTGTGTGCAGGGTGGGATCAGTCCCGACTGCCCCTCCACCCCAGCACCTGAGCTGCACCCACCCCCTTTGCCAGGTGAGCGCAGGACAGTGGGGCACACGGAGCCTGTGGCTGCACCATTCCTGGTGTTCCCTTCCCTGTGGGAACACCTGAACTCGCACATGCCGTGCGGAGCTCCCCGCTGCTCTTCCAGGCACACAAAGCTGTGTGGAGAAACACCCTCAATCCCTCTCGTTTCAGCATTTACGAGGAGGTGTCAGTAGCAGATATGAATTAGCCCTCTCGCATAAAGACAAACACCTACAAGCAGTTTCTATAGTGTTGTAGGATCAGGGAAACAGAGGCAGAGCAGATGAATGCTCCAATCCCTGCAGCTCCTGCCCCAAGTTCATCTCCCTGCCATTCCCAGCCCCGAGTCCAAGCACTGTCTACAGTACACCAGAGCTCCCTGAGCCTGGAAATCCCACACCCACCTGGCTTTTTAGGCATGGAAATTTCATTCAAAGGGAGAAATTCTGTCGTCAAGGTGAAAAGCATTACTACTGAAATGTGATCAAAGACAGAGTTACTTAAGTACTCCTGAGTACTTAAATGTACTCAGGAGTTTCTGTTCCAGACAGAATTAACAAGAAACCAATCTTGTAAGGTAGCTGCTATTGATAGGGAAATAAAAGGAATACAGTTCTTACCAGACGGGCCTAAGTTGCTCCAAATTGCTGTCAGCTTGAAATATCTTGCTGGTAATTTGTTTCCAAATTCTTTCTCCCTAAATTTGATTTGTTGCTGTACAGTGGATGATCTATTCTGCACAGCACCTCAAAGAGCATTCCCGTTGTCCTCTCCCTGATTGTTTGTGAGCTATCACTTCTGGGAGTTGGCAGCCTTTATTATAAAAAAGGACATCATTGCTTGAAAAGCAGACTTTTGTCTGAGGCTGTGGTATCTGCTGCCCTTACAAATAGCAGCTGAGATTACTGGGAGGAAAGTCATCAAGGAAAAAACAGTCTTCCTCCCCATCTTTGAGCTTGTCCACATGGACAAGTGGCCACTCTGTGTGTCTGTACCCTGGGGCAGGGGAAGGATGGGCCAGCATTTTCTAATGAGACGAATAAATCCTTTCACCAGGATCCCTTTTAACCAGGATAAAATCACACCTCCTGTGGTACTGTAGCAAGAGCAGGAACATCACATCCAGCAACTTTTTTCTGCTGATCTCTGCTCTTTCTTATGTGAGGGAGGAAGAGAGAACTCTTGACTTATGAAGTATCCTGCTGGGTTCAGTGATGTCTCCTATACGGTGTGTCTGGGGCTTTCCCAGGCCTCTGAGCAATCACCCTCAGCTCTTCAGAGGATTTATTTCTGCACACTTGACACAGAGGCAGAAATGTGAAACTCCGCCTCACCTCTCTGTCAGGATGCGTCCGGTCTGCCTGTGGGTATGAGAAGAGCAGTAGCCTTGCCCTGGCATTCTCTTTCAAGAATATAAATGTGTCTTCTCCCGTCTTTTCTCTGCTTAACCCACTCTGTCCAATGGTTTAAGCAAATTCAAGGAAATTCTAGTTTGGGGATGAGGAGCTGTCTCAGCTTATTTACATGGTTTTAAGGTGTAGGCAGATCAGAGAGACTTGGCTTCTCAGAAATAAAGGCTCTCAGTCATCTTGTGTATATAGCCACACTAGATAAAAAGAAGGAAGGTATTTCTGGATATTTCTGGGAATGTATGGGCAATTTTAGCATATTTCTGCTCTCTATGTTGGCAGTACCCACAGGTGGCATAACTGTGAGTAGGGCACTGCAGGCACCATGTCAGGCACTTCAGGTCAGCCCAAGAGCTCATGCTGCTCCTTGGACAGATCTTGGTGCTATCCAGAGCATGGAGAGAACTGGAGAGCTGGGAGCTGGTGGAATGATTTCACTCTACCCACGCAGGCACTGGAAAATTAATAATTGTTGCACATGCTTGAGAGCAGCGCAAAACACAGTGCTGTTATAGGTAATAAATGATACAGCCAAATTAATAATCAAAAAAAGTAGAGTTTTTATTTCGCGACCAAGACACGGTCCCTGATAGCCCCAATCAAAGAGACAGCGCCGAGCCCGGGATCGGCGCTGGGTGAACTCTGGTCTGACCTCTACCGCATCAGACTCCCTCTGTTCACAACTCCATCGGGTTGGTTTTTATACAGTTTTTTTCGCCTGGGGCAGAGGTTCTCCTATTCTTTTGTTGCTTCACTTATTCATGTAGTCTCCTTTTCTCTGTGCTGGGCTGGACAAAGCAGTTTCTGGGAAGCGATGAATGTTAATGTCGAGTTACAGGAACCTGGCATTCGGATGCGTGGGTCTAGACCCTGGTTATCTCGATCGTAGATACTTAACGAATAATCATCTCCAGGGTGTTCCCAGATCTGTCCAGGGAAAGGACCCATCTCCGCTGGAGTCTTTTAGTTTGTTAATTAGGTTTTGTGAAGCAATCTTTCCCCAGCGGTTGCTTGTGGGTTAAGACTTTCAAAGATTTTTCATACATGCACAACTTATTCTATATTTATCTATATTTCACATGAGCATGAATTATTCCATAACATATATTACAGTGCTAATTCAGCTGGCTGTAATTCTGCCACACAGTTTACTCTGACATCACGTCAGGGAAAGCTCCACTTAAGCAATTGTAACATCACTGAAAGAATGGAATTAAGAAAAATAAACCTCCCACTATTGTTATTTTCAGAAAGCAATAATAGGAAGAGCCAGTTGAAAGGCCTTGAGGCTCTGAGCTGTTATTCCTCCCCGGAAACCAGCCATGTAATACACAGAAAACCCCTGGACTGTGTGTGGGGGCTGCTCTGTGCCCACCATGGGGATGTGAACCCGTTCCTGGGGCATGTGAGCCCATTCCCATGGGCAGGGCCTCGCAGAGGGCTCCCTCCCCAGCCCAGCTGTGGCCACCCTGGGCATTTCCTCTGCTGTGGGATGCCCTGGGCAGACAATCCTGCAGCTGCTCCAGAGCAGCGTCTCCCAAGGGCCACTGGCAGGGCTGGAACACCTCTGTCTCCCCAAGCACAGGTATTGCAGCAGGGCTGCTTAGGAACCAGCAATTTTTCCTCTTTGCAGGAGCAGCTGAGCCTTTCCGAGGTGACCGAATGCAGGTGTCAGTCAGGCAGGAGCAGCACAAATCAATCTCTCACTGCTTAAAAATATATCTGTATACCAGATCCAAATCCTTTCCTCCAGAGTCTCGTGGCAGAAATGGAGTTTTAAAATGCTCAATTATTTATAGCTGAAATGCTGGGGGAAAAAAATAACCTCATTTGTCGTGCTGGAGCAGAACGTGCTGGTCCCCATCACCCACTGCTTGCACATTGCCTGAGAGTCATGAGATCTGGATGGGGGATGAGGAACAAGGAGCAAGTAGTGTCTGAAAGCAGGGTGCCAGTGCCCCAAAGCAGAGCCAGCTCACTCAGGGACATGGTCAAACCCAAATCATGACAAGCCTGAGGTGTTCCAACTGTTGCTTTCATGCCCCGGTGTTAATTATCACCAGTTAGGTGGGGTGGGTGGTTCCTTAAGTACAGGCTTCTCCTGGCAGACCAGGGGGAAAGGACAGGTTTTGTAGACCTACAGATGTTGTGTTAAAGGGGTGCTTTGGAGAATTAACAGCTTTTTAGGAGGAAACCTGTGGGCGTTCCTCCAGAGGAGGACTGTCTGCCTAAACTTGCTTTTGTTTTTGTTTCCCTGTATTTTGGAAGAGCTGCTGCTTGCCAAGGGCCTGGCCTGGGGAATGGGCACTGCAGGTCCTTGCCTGGTGACAACTTGCAGTCACATGTGACAGGAGGAGCAGCAAGAGGAGAGGAAAGGGAAAGCAAAAATGAGAGACCAGAGGGTGTAAAGACATCAAGTGTCACATGGCTTCTGGACGGGGATTAGAAGAATTTTCCATGGCTTTAGAACAGAATTGCATCATTACAGCTGTGTAGAGCCATTCTCCCATACTGAGTTCCTCACTGGTGCTCAGTGATCATGGACAGGCAGGAGCATGGGGACAATGAGATGGAGGGATGGTTTGGAGCCCAATTAAGTACCCTCATTTGTGTGATTTTATCCAGAAGGAGAGCCACCACCCCTTCTCCCTCCTGAGGAACAGGCTTCATTCTCCCTGTCCTGGAGAACACAGGCATCAGGAGGGCTCTGAAATCCTAGTGCCTTGCACTCAGCTGCTTTGTGGTGCATTTCACTGAGCAGTGGTTAAAAACCTCAGGGATGATGAGGAAAGTGCCTGTAACCATGGCAATGCTCTGCAGCCACATCCTTCCCCCCTGCAGCCCTGACCAGAAGACCTGGAGCCACCCCTTGCCCTGTAGCAAGCAGGAACTGGTCCTGCCACCTGTATTGTCCAGGGGTAAAGGATACTTCCAATCTGAAGGAAAAATACCTGATAACTTGCAGCTGGTCACCACCACCTGGATCGCCAGCTAAGTGCCAACATCTCCCAGGGGTTATAGATCAGTAATGAGATGGTTGGCTCTCACAATGAGGGAGTGAACATTATGTGTATGTTAAGAGAAGTTTTGTAGAAGTATAGTTATGTAACTGCAATATGCCCTCCCCCTTGCATTGTTATCATGGGATGGCTTTGGTACTTGGGGCATTTGGGGAGGGTTGGCTCGTTACTATGGTACCACCTGACCTTCAATCAAGGTGTAAGAAAGTGATCTCCACCCCTGGACAGCAAGGAAAGATTCGACTGACAGGACTCTAGGAGGGACTAGCAGTATAAAAGGCGGAGCATCCATTTTGAAGATGAGCATGTGGCTGGTAATCACGGGGGCTTCTACTGCTGTAATTTTTCCTGATACAGTCCTTTTGTTGTAGTTTTTGTTAAAGTTTAATAAAATTTTAAAAAGTGAGCAGTCGTTTCTCACACAGGGGTTAAGGACAAAGGTGTCATAAGAGGACCTGCATGAAAGGCTCTTTTGCTCAAGCTCTGAGACAAGCCTTGGCCTGTCCCTGGGAGTGTTAAAAACGAGAGCATGCTCCCAGTACTAAAGTGATTTCAGCATTTATTATAAGAAAAAGGCCTAAAGCAAGGGGGCCTGCAGGCAAGCAGAAGCATTCCCGTTGAGGATGCTGCAGCGCTGGCGTTGGGTCTCCTGAGCAGCGATGTCCCCGATATTCCAGGTGGAGCGGCACCAATTCAGTGGGTCTGAAGCCCCTTTTTATCCTGGCTTTTGTCCGTTTGAATTGGTTTCTGTTTGGATCCTTCATTTGCATGAAGGTTTAAGGCATTTGATTGGCCCATTACAGTTTTGTCCAGGCTGGCTCATTTCACTTGGGGGGCGGTGCGCTTTACTTAGGTGTAATATGGTACGATGAGTACCATATTTCTTACAACTACCCAAAACCTCTGCTGCATGAAGCTGCCCTGTGTGCTGACCACAAAATGGTTGAGTCTTGATTGCACAGCCCCTGGAGTTCAAATTCTCATTTTTTCTGCCTGGCACTGGGGCACTCTATCCACACCCTCCTCCTGCTGCCAGCTCTAACGCAGTTACAGGAGAGCACTCAGCCCACTCAGGAGCAGAGCAGCCCACTTGTAAACTTAATATTACTTGAGGTTTGCTCAGAGTTCATGCCCCAGGTTGCAGTTAGATGGAGTGAAGCAGTCCCAAGTGCTTCTGATGGATATAAAAAGGATATGCAATCAGACATGCACTTAAGCAAGTATATTACCAAGTTAAATGACTACAGTTTTACTAAGCTAATTAAAAATGGAACAAAGCGATGATCAGATTAAGGTCATAATTAATAACTCTATAGGTTCAAATTATCCAGTCACCCAATAAATTCTCCATGTAATCAGAGGGAGCCACAGCTGATAACTTGAGGGAATTCGTGTCCTACTCAGAGGTCTTCAGGAGGCAAGAGCTGCCTTTGGAGCAGTGACCTCAGCTCTGAGGTTATGTGCTAACCCTGCTGCCCAGGAGACTTTCCCTGAGACTTCTGTGTCTATTCCAGGCTGCCTCCTTCAAGGGAAGGGAGTGGACTCAGGAGGGGTGAGAGCCCCTTGTTCCCTACTTCCTGAGAAATCAGGGCAAGAACCACCACCCACCAGGAGAGTGGTGTCTTGCCATGGTT
This sequence comes from Peucedramus taeniatus, assembly GCA_013400575.1. Lineage (NCBI taxonomy): Eukaryota > Metazoa > Chordata > Aves > Passeriformes > Fringillidae > Peucedramus > Peucedramus taeniatus. The sequence goes on along the minus strand of WBNO01008540.1, from coordinate 83,297 downwards.
TATCTCCAGTTTTTTGCCGGGATGAAGCTTTCTAAGGAGCCCAGCATTTGGTTTGTGCTGTATTTACACTCAGTGGTTTAAGACCCTCTTTTTGGGTGCTCTCTAAGTGGTTGAGCTCTGACATCCCCCACCAGCTGATGCCAGGCCCTTGGGTACCCAGCTGATGGGGACAGAGAGGCCCAGCACCTCCCTGAAACTGCCTCAGCTCCTCAATAGCTCCTGGAAATGCCCAGCGTGCTGCTCTCCGTGCTGGGATTTGGACTCTTTCCATCCTCAATGCCCAGGATTTGGCCAAGTTAATGTTTTAAGAGAGTTTGTCTTCTTGTTGGTCAGAGCCTGGAACAGCTGTAAGAGCAGGAGAGTTTGCCAATTATATGATCCTATTGTTAATTATCTTAATTATGAGTATGCTGCTAGGTGACATCTCCACTGGAGGCTTGTGCTGCAGCGTTCAGGTCCTGAATCCCCAGGATCTGCACATGGAGACTCATCCAGACCCTTTCTGGGGCTCACAAGCAGTGGGGGATGTGAAAAGCGCCAATCACTTGTAATAAAATGGTTTTAGAAATAGTAATAAAAATTAGACCAATAAGAATTTGGACAATCAGCGTTAGGACAATAGAGGACAATAAAAAGCAAAGAAATACGTACTGTCCGGATGCTTCCTGGGCAATTAAGCCCCAGCAAGCACACAAGCTAACAAAGGATTACTCTTAAAAAGCAATAGCCTATTGCATATGCATATATCTCATACATGATGCAAAAATTCTTTTCAAACAAAGGGTGTCTTCTGGTTATTGTCAACTTCCCCTGCTTTATCTTGTTGGCTCCTTGAAGTCCGAAGGTGGTGGAAGGAGTCTGGTCTTTCCCAATAAGGAGGCAATAATTCTTCTCTTGGGGATTTTGGTGTCTTGTTATCTCTGTGCAAAGAAATTCTTGATTACCTCATCCCTTTCTTGAGCTAGTTAAAACAGTATCTTACATCGCATAGTTTCTACTTTAACATTATGTTATAACCGAAACTATATTTACCACACTACTTTAAAAATATTAATACAGTACTGCTAATTAATACAACATAACACATATAGTATTCCTTTTAATACCTGCAAAAAGCCAGTTGTATAATACACACTTTTCACAGGAACAAGCCCTGAGAGGTGCAGGGAGAGCTCCATCACCCAAAAGACTTGCCAAAGCAGGAGGGAAAGAGCTGGGAAGTGGGGATGCTGAGGGTGCTGGGGACACCTGTTGTGCCAGGACTCCCCGGAGCTGAGCCCGGGGATGCACCCAGCACCCCAGGGGTTTTCTGATGGATTCAGGGGAAATTGGAAAGGTCCCCTCTGGTTCTCCTCCACCCACAGCCCTGGGCAGCTCTGGATGGTTCCCTCCCTTCCCAGACTGTTTCATAGCCTGAAGCTGCTGTTTACAAAAAGCAAATGTTTTACCGTTGGCTAATCTGCCTTGTTTGCAAAAGCCCTGAAGGCTCATTTTAATTGCAAGTAAATGATTCTTAACGATATAAATCAGAGCCAGGGAGTGTTTGTGATATCTTGCACTGTAACCAGAAGTCAAGAAATGAATTAGTCTCAAATTGAAAGGGGGAAGGTTTCCATCTGAAATTGGGCAAATATGAGGCTTCATCAAGGAAAGATAATCACTTGGCGGGATAATAATGAGGCTTCAGCTTATCAGTTTTGCATGGAGAATTCTTAATATGCCTGTAGCGTGGCTTGCTGCCGTGAGCAGTGTGAGAGACAACTCAATAAGAAAGGTAATGGAGAGAGAAGAGCTGCAGCAGCCCCCAGCTATTCCCCGGCTCAGAGGCTCAGACCCACCTGGCTTCAAAGAAAAAAGTCAGGAAAATGGAAACATCACACAGGTGGCAAAGTGTCAGGCTGGGCAGCAAGGCTCTGCTTTGGTGGGTCCCCCTTTTCTCTGCTAGCATGGCCACAAACAGGGCTCCCAGCTTGCTTTATACCAGGACCCTGCCTGAGCTCCTAGCCTGCCTGGCTGGGACAAGCAGGAGTTTTTCTCTCGATCTCAGTCCCATCTGGATTAGCCCCAGATTGTGGATGTATAAAAGCTCCAGACTGAATGTACAAAAACATGGGGACATGAAGCAGATGAGGTCTGTCAGGTTTGGGGGTGCTGTTCCCTGTCCCATTCCTCTCTGGGAGGTTCCCCAGGTGCGAGGGATGGGTTCAGACTTGCAGACACTCAGCATCCCCTTCCCTCCCTTTGCCATGAGGACCCTCAGCCAGGACAGCCCAGGGCTCTTTGGGAAGCAGCTGGTGCAGCTGGGATGTTCCCAAGGGCAATGGGGGTCCCCCAAAGGGGACAGTGACCCCCAAGACCATCTTGGCCCAGAGGCTGCACAGGAAGCAGGACCAGCAGGATCTGCAATGGGAGAGCTGTTACAGCAGAGCTGCTGGACCTGCTGGCCAAAGGGCTCCAGTGTCCTGCTTGCTGTGCCCAAATGGCAGCTGGTAATGTGTGTACAATTAGCAGTGGGCTGTAATTGCTGTCTGTAACCTCCTGGGCTGTCATGAGGATAAACCCAGCTCAGAGAGCCCAGCGCTGGGCCAGGCTCTGGGTTTGCAGCCAGCTGGGCTGTGCCAGAGCCGAGCTGTGCCCTGACCCCCCTGCTCAGAGCCCAGCACAAACACAGCTCCCCTGGAGCATCCCCCAGGCTGGGCCAGGGTCCTGACCCTGGAGAAGGGGCAGAGGCCAGGGCAGGGGCTGGGGAGTGGGTGCAGCTGCTGCTGAGCAAAGCTGTGGGTTCATTACCAACCTCTTCAAAACCAGAGCTTAAAAATATCCCGTTTGCAGGAGCTGGCTCAGCTGCATGGCTGGTCCTCATCTCCCTCTCGGGATATAAATAGGCAGCACTGAATAGCAACGCTGGCCCAGCGCTTTTCACGCTGCTGCACAGGAGGGGATGGTGGCACCAGCCCCGTGGGTGGCTGGGGACATTGGCTGAGCAGCCTGGTCATGTCCCATCGAGTTGGGCTGTAGCTTCAGGTGTCACAAAAGGAGCTGCTTCCAGCTCAAAGCAAAATGCAACCAGGAGAGCAGCCAGCAAAAGAGTGGTGCAGTTTTTCATCATGAGGATGAAGGAGGAGAACTGTCCCTGCTGGCTGGGGTCTGTAAACCCCTTCTGGCCCCCTAGGACGTACCCTGGGGACAGTGCTGGCAATGGGAGATGCTTCTGAACAAGCTTGGCTTTTCTTTCACAAGGTTTCAAAGTCTTTTAGGAGAAATGTGTGATTTTGTGATGAATTTTGTGGCAAAATTATAAATTTGCCTTTTGTGAAAGAGAAGTCTCCTGCATTATGGTCCTTTGGTGGCACTGGATGAAGATGTTCACATATCATGTGTCCTCCAAAAAACCCTGATATCAGTGCAGGAGGAGTACCCAGGAGAGAAGGAAATAAATGCTAAAATAAAAGAAAAAAAAATGCTTTTCCTTTTTTGGCTTCTAATAAGAGCCTGGTATTTAATAATGAAGGAGAGTCAGATGCTCAGATATGCCCTTATTAAATGAAAGGTGCAAATGTCTTTGCTTAATCCACAGTGCAGCTCTCAGACTAAACACAGGGCAAAAGATCTTAACACCTCTTCTGAACAAGTGGATGCTCTCGTTATTCTCCAGTGCAGCTGCAGCTTCTCTGTTCAGGAAGCTCCTCAACTGCTTCATCACAGTCTCCCCCAGACTAATCCCTCTGTCCTGCCAGGAATTCATCACTGCTCTCCACATTTCTAGAAGATGATCCATTACACAAAGGGAAGTGGAGAAAAAGCTCACATGAAGCCTGTCCTGTCATGCCCTTGGAAGCAAATTATTCACAGTGCCACCAGGAGAGGCCATGAAATAACCCTGGGTGCTCAGTGGGCTGAGCGAAGCAGGAGGAAAAATTTGTGCCCAAAGGCAAGGTGAAGAGTTTCTTGGTTGCAAATGATTTTTTTAAATTGGCAATGAAGTCTCTTCTGGGAAAGGGTTGGGAAAATCTGCCACGAAGCAAGAAACCCCTCATAGCTCCATCACTGTTTATCCAGGCTGGGGCTTGGCTGCAGAGACACCAGTGATGGCTGTGGTGGCACACGACTGTACTGGAGGATGCTGCTGCAGCTGGGTGTCCCTTTCACCTGGTGTCCCTCCAGGTCAGTGTCTTTGCTTGTGTCACCACATGGAGGTTGGGGACAGCCTCCATGGGGACAGAGCTGATCTCTGCAGCCCTCAGGATTCCCATAGCTGCATGGGGGCCTGGATGTTTGATCTTGCTTTATCTCCTATTCCATTCCACCAGCAGCAGAAATCTGCTCCATGTCCTCCTTGATTTGGAGGAGGACATTTAATTGCTCCACTGAAAGGGTCTCTCCTTCCAGCACCTGTGCTAGAGAAAAGAGGATGCTCTGAGCCAGCTGTCTGCCTCAATGGCCCAGGACTTTTCGTGAACACTTGCAACCATGTTGGCCATGTTACTTATACCCTTTAAAAAGTCAATTTCTGTGTAAAATGCTCATCTCATAACCATGACAATAAGGGAAGCTCAGTTTTGGGCATCCCTGCTAGAGAGGGCAGATATCAGTGCCCAGACTGGGAAAGGCTGTCCCAGGGTACTATACTGGCAATGGCCACGAGCCCCTCCAAGGGCAGAGGTGGCCTTTGCCTCTGTCCCCAAGCCAGAAAAAGCTGTGGCTCAATGTGATTTCATGAGTCATCCCTAGCATGAGTCACTGCTCCCTGGGCTATCATTTTGTTCGGAATGGGCTCTTGCTGGTTCCTCTGCAGCAGACAGGGCAGGGTGGGAGCCAGAGCAGAGCGAGGGGACACTGCAGCCACACTCCAGAGCAGACACCTCTTTTCCCAGCTGAGGCACGGGGTCAAAATCAGCCCTGCCAGAACAATTCTCCAGCTGCTCTCAGGGTACTGGAAATGGTAGTGACACTCCCCTCATAAGCATATCATTTCTGCTGGGTGCTGGGCTCTTTGCCTGCACACAATTGGTCACTAATCACATCTTTTTTGCCAGTTAACTTGGGGTTTATCAGTCTGAGCCCTCACCTTTATCAGATCTCAGCCCTGCTGGGCCAATGAGCATCTCTTATGCTTCCCAGGCTCCTTGGAAGATCTCTGCCACTTATTTGAAATGTGCTGAAATGATGCCAGGCTTGGTGAAACTACCTCTCCTGGAAACCCCCACAGCTCTGTGAGGTGCTCCCCACTCAGTGCACAAATTGGAGGGAGCGGCACCCAGAAGCCTCGAGCCTACCGTGCCACAGCCCTGGGGGGACCCATCCCAGCAAAACCTGCTGCCGGGGGATGCAAGGTCCTCACAGAGGATCAGGGACTGATACAGCTGCTGTGAGGGGCAGTGGGAGAGGAGAAAGCTGCTCCTGCAGCCCAGGCTGCTCTGTGCACGGTCCCCATGTGCACACACTCTGTGTGGGATCCGGAGCTATCATTCTTCTCACTGTGCCCCAAGTGATGCTCTCGGTGCCCTCTGTGACAAGGGGGTGCCCTGGGTGATGCTCCCTGGCCTCGGGTCCTCAGCAGGGTGAGGTGAGGCCCTGTTTCATGGATGACCATCAAGGAGGAGGAGGAGGAGCTGCACCTGAGCCCTGACTGCAGACCTCCTCCAGCCCAGAGTCACAGTGAAGCCACCAGCCCCACATCACCCCTGGGAGAGCCTTGTCCATGGCAGCCCTGGCAGTGCCAGTCAGGAGCTGCCATTTATTTTGCTGGCTCAGCAAGATACCAGTGGCTCCTAGCACTGCATCTTCCCTCAGTGGGGTGAAAATGACCCTGGAGGCTGGCAAGCAGGTCCAGCAAGAGCTGGAGCTCTGCTTTGCACCCCAGAGCCTCTGGAAGTCCCACATCCTCAGGCGGCTCCAATGGGCCGTAGGCAACAAGTGGCTGTGCTCACCCTGCCTCAATGTCTCACATGAGAAACAGAGATAAAGAGACCTTGGAACATGTCCAGGGAGCTGGGAAAATGGATGGGCTGTTTGAGAAGCACCTCAGAGAGCAATGTTGAGTGCCATGGGGCAGCCCAGGAGGAGATCAATACCCTGGGGCTGCGCTGAGCAGTGCAAACCTGGGAACGGAGTGATTCTCACTGCCCTGCACCCTTCACTTAGGGCCAGTCCCTGTGGCATTCAGGCAGAGCAGCGCACAGGAAGGGCTGGATCTCATCTCACCAGGGTGTTTTTTAGCTTGCCTGTGTCTGTCTCTGTGACTGAAGAAATCCTTTTAGGTAGGAGAGCATGTGGCTTCAATGGGGGCATCCTCACAGCACTGGATACACTCGGGATATTCCCTCTGCTGCTGGTGCCAGCCACACTGCGGGATGCAAGGGTAAACCAAACCCTGCTCAGTTTATTATCTTAACTCAAAATAAGCTTTTTCACAGAAAGCAGCTGGGTGTGTGGAGCGAAACTCATCACTCCAGGGATGCTCAATGCTGCTGAAGCCAATTTCAGGAGTAAATATGTATTTTTAATGTATTTCTTTTTATGAAGCAGAAAAGTGATGTGGCTGGATGGTGGAGAACTTACCTGAGCTAATGGCCCATCTGGAGCTCTTCCAAGCATTCTGTTTAAGGAAATGGATAGTTTGGGGATTAGCTCAGGCTTTAAATGCTTTTAAAATAGATCTGTGCTGTTTTCCTGTTGTCCCTGTCCCTGCCACAGTGAAGGAGATGGGTTCTGCTGGGCTGACTCATGCTTGGGTGGGAGAAGTCCATAAGAGGCTGAAGTGGACCTGGCAGAGGGCTTGCTCCTCTGCACAGTGTGTGATGCATGGTGCTGGAAAAGCCACCAGCTCCTGGCCTGTGTTTGCCCCCAGGGAAATGACTGTCCCAGCCAGGCAGAAACCGACCAGCTTGTCACACTCTCTGGGTGCTTGGAGTGGGACTTTGGGCTCTACAAGAGATTTTGAGACCCCGCCGTGGCTTCCCAGCAGCTCTGAGCCTCCGCCTGAGGGAGGGAGCAGCACTGCCAGTGACCCAGAGTGGTAATTAGCCTTTTAATTTGGGTACTGCCACAGCCAGTCCAGTCCATGAATTGTGTGATATTCTGCCAGGCCTGACACACATTGGGAGGTTATTCCAACGCCAGCAGCTCCTCTTGGAGTTGGAGAAGTTCCTTCTCTCTCAGCTGGAGAAAGCTGTCACCCCCCCCAATGCCTGATCCCAGGTTCCAGGCTGCCATTCCCTCTCCTCTGATCTTGCCCAGATTTCTTGCCTCCTACAATGACTCCTCGTTCCAGAGCAGCTCAGGACAGCTCCTCTCTTGATTGCCTGAGTGGAGCCAACAGCTCTGAGTCAGCAGAGCTCTGCCTCCACGCTGGCCTTGGGGGACTGAGGTACAGAGCACTGGTCAGCCATGTGCCTGAGCTTTTCAGGAGAGTGCTGGGCATTTGCTTTGAGAAATCTCTCCAAACATCATGGAAAAGGTGAATTTTGGAGCTGTGCTCACCCATGTTAACATGGGGCCAAAATCTGGGCAGGCCTGTATGAACAAGAGCAAGGTTTAGTTTGATGGGAAGAGCAGTGCCCAGGGGATTCCTGGATAGAACTGATTGCACATGGTGGGAACAGCCACCATCCCCCCATAGAGGAGAGCCCTGTGCAGGCACCAGAGTAGCAGTGCTCCGTGTGTCCCATGAGGTGGCTTTTGGTGACACAGCATGAACTTTGAGCCTCAGCGCTGATCTGATCACAGAGATGGGAGATGAAGGTGCTGCCATAGAGAAAGCAGCTCTTCAGCTAAATTCTCCTGCAGGGCAGCGTCCAAACAGCTTCACAACCTTTTCAGCCGCATGACAGGCTTAAAAATAAAATTCCAGTAATGGATTTAGGGGAGCGTGCCTTTGTCCAGTGGGATGGTGAAGCAGTGCTGTGCTGTGATCAGCTCCCTGACTCATGCTCTGATGTGGCTTCCAATTAGCTCTGGCTCAGGATCGGCTTCTCCTGCTGTGCTGGGAATGAAGGAAGCCGGATGAAAGACCCTGGCCATGTGCCAGGTGGGCTGGGGACACAGGGGAGCTTCCTGGGACCCTGATGGAGCCCTGGCCAGTGGCTGGGTTTCCCCTTCCTCTTGGTGTGAGCTGTGCATGTTCACCACTAGTCCACAGATCAGCTCAGAAACTCACTGAAAAATAGAGTATTTTATATGTATTTCTAGATTATAGAAGCATTATGTTATAGAATCATAGACTGGTTTGGGTTGGAAGGGAACTTAAAGCTCAGCTCATTCCATCCCTGCCATGGCAGAGACAACTATACCAGGGTGCTCCAAGCCCTGTCCACCCTGGCCTTGGGTATTTCCAGGGATCCAGGGGCATCCACAGCTTCTCTGGGCAGCCTGTGCCAGGGCCTCCCCATCCTCACAGAGAAGAACTAGAGATAGATATATATTTCTATATAATCGATGTATTTCCATATAATCTATGTATTTCTATAGAAATACGTAAAGATAGACATGTTGTTCTGGTTTGAGAAGCAAAACCAGCGAGACGCCCCAAGTCAGAAATAAAATTTAGTAGAAAAAGGGAAAATAAAACAAAAAGGAAACAAAATACATGCANAGCATTTCCCAATGGGATGATGGAAGTTTATCAGTGGATTTAATGGCCCATTAGCAGAAGACTTATCCCTGGAGGGAGGGTGGGTCGTGGAAGAGATAAGGAAACTGCTCTTGATGTTTTCTTATCAGCTGGCTTATCAACAGAAGATCACATCACTACCCCCCATCCCAGTTCCAACGGATGGTAATAGAATAACACACCTCTGATTATATTTTACACTGCAACCCATGACACATGTCCATCTATATATTTCTATAGAAAAAAGAATTATTATATTTCTATATAATCTATATATAGAGGAAAACCCTGTTGCTTACCATGATGTGCCTTCAAGCCTTGCACCCCTTGCACCCTGCAGCTGCAGGGACATGCATGTTGTGCCTGCTTCTGCTGCCCACCCTGGGCTTCCCACAGGCCCAGAGCCATTACCAGGTTTCTTGGTGTGCCCTTAGGGTCAGGGGCTCTTGGGGGCTGGCATCCAGCCCATCCTCACCATCCCTGTCCTTCATGCCTCCCTACCCCAGTGGGCACCTTCTGGGAGCAGGGACATTGCGGGAGCAGGGACATTATGGGAGCAGGGACACTGTGGGAGCAGAGACACTGTGGGAGCAGAGACACTGTGGGAGCAGGGACACTGTGGGAATAGGGACACTGTGGGAATAGGGACATTGTCGGAGCAGGGACACTGTGGGAATAGGGACACTGTGGGAATAGGGGCATTGCGGGAATAGGGGCATTGTGGGAGCAGGGACATTGTGGGAGCAGGGACACTGTGGGAGCAGGGACACTGTGGGAATAGGGACACTGTGGGAATAGGGGCATTGCGGGAATAGGGGCATTGTGGGAGCAGGGACATTGTGGGAGCAGGGACACTGTGGGAGCAGGGACACTGGGAATAGGGGCATTGTGGGAGCAGGGACACTGTGGGAGCAGGGACATTGTGGGAGCAGGGACATTGCGGGTTGTCTCACTTTCCATTGGTGGCCACAAAGGCAGATGCTGGCCATGGCCAGTGCACTGTCCAGCAGTGGGGCTGGGTAGCCCTGTGCTGGCTGCGTGGTTCCAGGGACAGCAGCAGTGCCAGAGGGCTTTTCCCAGCCTGGACAAGGGCGCCGGCTGTGCCACGGGCACCGCGGGGCTCTGGGGACCGGCAGAGAGAGACCGGCTCTCTCACAATCCTGCGCTGGGACAGCGCTCGGGCACAGCGCCTCTTTCCCCGCTGGATCGCAGCCCTGCGGGATCCCTGCTGCCTGCTGAGCGCCACGAGCACCTGCGGAGCTGGAGGTGCCGGAGCCGGGACGCGGCCGAGCCGTGGGAGCGGCCCCAGCCCCGGGCCGGGCAGGGGGAGCAGCCCGGGGCCGCTCCTGCGCTCCACCCATGGCACACACCGGGGCTGGAACGGGAAATCGCTCTTTAATGCGAGCAGAGCTTGGTGATTACTGAGCTACAGGGTGGCACACTCTGCTGGCACCTCGCAGGGCTCGGGAATAAATACAGGAGACGGCTCTGGAGGCATAGGACGGGGCTCTTCATGTGCGGGGGGTTTCTCCCTTGGGCTCCCAGGCTGTGCTGAGCTTTGCGCTCTTTGTGTGTGAATTAAACATCAGCTGAATTTGCTGATCTGGGGCCGGGGGTGCTGAGTTATTGCCTGGCACAGGGCATTTGCTCCTTTCCCCTGCACTCCAGGAGGTCCCTTTGCTAGAGCTGCACCTCCCCTCTCCTCCCAGTTTTGCAGGAGGCTGTGACACGGTGATGGGGACACCATTCCTAACCCTTCCCAAACACCCAGAGGTGCCACAGTGCCACCAGACCCATCGATGACCAGCAGTGATGGCTCAGTACAGGCAGGAACACTTGCAATAACCCTGCCAAGATGCAGTGTTGTTGTTGTTGTTGTTACTACTACTACTACAGGCACCTCAGAACCCTTTAGGGTGGTTACCTGTACAAGCTATGAGCAGGACAAGCCTGGCTGGATGTCCAGGAAGGGTCATTGAGGAAAGGTCCTGCTGGGTCCCCTCCAGAGGGAGACAAGCCCAAACCAAGCCCTCAGTGCACAAAAAGGAGCTGAGGTGGCCCTGGATAATCGCTGCCTTTACAGGCTGAGAGGCAGATGCTCCACTCCAGAAGGCAAGGCCAGAGCCAAGGCTATTTTCCAGTGTCCAAAGGAGATGCTGCCCCTCAGGTCCTGTCTCTGGCTCCTTCCCAGATGCAGCAGTGGGCAATGGAAGCTCCTCGGTCCGGGCTGACCAAAGCCTGAGCCATGCTCTGATAGGCAATGGACCAAACTCACAGTCCCCACATTTCACACAGCCAAAATACATAAGTGCTGCTGCTCAAATGTATTGGGGATGCTCCAGGTCTCTGCTGGCCATGAGGTTTGAGGGGGTTATTTAAGAGAAAAATACGTGTTTTGCTGGTGAAGGCAGAAAGAACAATTTTTGTCTCTTCTCCATAAATCTAAGTTCCACTTGCTCCCAAGTTGACCCAGTAATTGTAATTCTAAATTAAATGTAAATGTATTGGCTGCTGGTAAAGGTCATTCCACATAAAATGGCTATGTTTGCCTCTCCTTCAGACACGTGAATACTAAACATGTATAATTCACAGGATCATTAGCAGATAAAGATGTTTCCCACCTCTGTTCCCTAATCCTCACACAAACCCATTTTATACCTCAGTGGGCAAAAGGAAAACTGTTCACTCTTATTTAATGCTTATAGATCGGGCTGTCTGCTGTGAAAAAATGCAGGTGCTCAGCATTCATCAGGATCCATCCCACTGGAAATGAAATCCATGTCTTAGAGGAGGCAGAATGACCACAGGATGTCCTTTAGGGCTCTGTGCAATTGAGTCTCTGCTCTGTTAGATCATCACCCTGGCTTGAAAAGGGTGGACTTGGGTCAAGGTCTGTGAAACCTCCTCCAAACCTCCTCTCAGGGGAATTAGGGAATGCAGGTCTAATGAGGACCCAGGTAGAAAGCACTGATTATCTCTGGAGCTCCTTGGGGTGAGCTGGGTCACATTGTGCCTGCTCAGGGAGCTCCTAAAACTGGGCAGTAACAAGCAGGTGGAGCAGAGCTTCAAAGCTGATGGGGACTTTTCCACCACCAAATGCTGAAGAAGGAAAATCCACAGGGTCCAGCAGGAATCATCCCCTGGCGATGGCAGGAGGTGGCCAGGCAGTTTCCCTGCACAGACTGAGGCAGTAATTCACAGCATCCTCAAGTCACTGAGCATCTTGTGGTCTGAGAATGCCACAATTTCCTCAGCTGTGATCAAAATTGCTCAAGACTTAGGATTTTCCCCTCTTTGTTGACTGATTGCAAACAATCTGCCACAATCTACTGGAGCTGCCATGCTCTGGAGGCAAAATGAGTAGTGGGTGCTCATGCCAATGGCACAGCTTTGCTCTCAAGGCCCTGCTGGTGGCCCTGAGCCAGGTGAGGGTCTTGCAGCCACCCCCTACCCCTCAAGCCCATCTGCACAGAATTTCCCTCAGTGGGAAGCTGAGTACCAGATCCACTGCCTGGCCCTGGCATAGGGATGAGGAGGGTCTGTCTCACCTGCAAGCAGCTGAGCCAGCTCTGTGCTCTCAGGGCAGCTGAGATTCACCCCTGGCAGTTCTGGGGTCCCCTCCTCCATCCCCACTGGATGCTCACTTCCGGAATGTGCTGCCCTGGAAAAGCACAGGTTTTGTGACAGGAGAGGCTGTCAGCTCAGCATCCCTGAACACAGCCCAAAACCACCCCAAATTTGTCTGCAGATGGACACAGGATAGATAGGCTCCAGCAGTTCTCTCTCATCCGAGCCACTTCCAGGGAGCAGCAGGGGTTGGGATGCTCTGTGGGGATGTGTCCTCCCCATCAAAGGAATTGTTCCCGGGGCTGAGCAGAGGGTGTTGCCCACAGGTTTGTTTATCAGCAGCCTTGAGCACAGTGCAGTAACACTGGGAAGAGTGGGAAGCCAGTCTGCAGCAGCAGCAGGACTGTGGAACCGTGCAGGAGGTGAGGCTGGAGCCACAAACACCAGCACGGGGCTGTAGTGCCCCAGAGATCAGGACACAGGACACAGGGCTGGGATCATCCCACAGGTCTGAGGGTCTGGGCTTCAGGGGGCTCCCAGCTGTGGGCAGAGAGCTGGGGGCAGGTGGAGCACACAGGGAGCAGCAGGATTCAGCGCCCTGGAGGCTCTCCCTGAGCTGCTGCTGCTCACCCAGACCTGGCTGTGCCCATCCCATGGGTGATGCAGGTCTTTCCTCTGTGCTCTGATGAAAAGCCAAGATCTCAGGGTGACCGAGGTGCCCCTGTGTGCTGCTCAGAGGGGTGAGATGCCTGCTGTGATGAGTCAGGGTTCCCTGGAGCAGTCACAGCACAGGTGGTGCAGTCCCTGGTCAGGGAGCTGTTCTCCCTGCCCTGGAAGCATCTCCCCAAATGTTCAGGGAGGCTGGTGGGACCTGGGCATGGCTCCCAGGGGCTGCTGGGCTGCTCCTGCCTCCTGTCCTTCAGCTGGCTGGGAGGTTTGCAGCAAGGAGAGAGCTGGCAGGCCCTTCCTGGAAGGTGCTCATTCATGCACTGACATGTTTATTTGCATACAGACATTTTAGGCTTTTTGTTGTTGGCTGACTTATTGTACGAGTTCTCAAAGCTGTGATATTGAATTATAAATCGAGACAGTGTATCCATGAAAGATTGCTCTTTGACTATAGGCAGCACTATCAAATATGACAGTCACAATAAATGCATGCTTTAAAGCCAAGCTAAATATGCTCTGCAATCCAAGATGTGCAAATCAAGAAGTAGAAAAATAACCATAATATTTTTTTTTCCACAAACAAATCCCAAACCTTGGGTGATGATTTTGTTTAGATTTATGTCTTGGCTCCTTGGCAAAATACTCAGGCAGCAGATAATGAAATGACCTACTTTTGCTGTCTTTGTTCATGACAACACATAAATTAAGAATTATGCCCTTTCAAATTAAACTTATCGTTTTTGCAGAAATTAGAGAGTAATTTCTCCTGCAGGTTGGAGGTGAGGGAGGGGGAGGTGGGTTCAGCTTCTGTGGGGCTCCCCTGTGCTGTGCCCACTCCCAGGAGCAGCAGCTGAGCATCCCAGTAGTCCTGGGCTGGTCCCCAACACCAGCAGGGTCCTCTCCTCTCCTCACTGCTCTGACTCACTTGTGTTCACCTCGGAGGCTGAGCAGTGACGCTCAGCTGAGGATTTAACCCAACGCCCCGGGTCCAACCTAAGCGCGGCCTTGAAAGTTGCCACAATCGGCCATCACTGGGAGGGAGCGCTCCCCTCCCTCTGCAGGGGAATTGTTTTGCCTCCACCGGCATGCCATGCGCACGGTGCTGTAATGCTTCCTGACTGGGTGACAGCAAAATAATGTTTGCCTTAATTGAATTTCAGATCGGGAGCGTGGGCTGCAGCCCGCGGGACTGGGGGGGCTCTGGTGCTCCTTTGGGGTGGGGCATCCGGGCTCCCCGCGAGGCTGCAGGCGATGCTGAGGGACAAAGGAATTATTTGTTCAAGTGAGTGGTGTGTGTCTGGCCATCCTTGCCTCCGGACCGGATGGCTGGGTCAGAGCAAGGTTGTTCAGTCAGGCTGTGTAATTTCCTGAGGATGCCGGCAGCAGGAAGAAGGATGGAGCGTGCCCGGGGGTGATGCTGGCCAGACCCAGGTAGACTGTGGAGCTGGGAGAACTTCTGTCCTCCCCAAACAGCTCAGATAGATTTAATAGTCTATAAAATCCATTTTGAAACCCAAGGATGTATTTCCACAAACAAGAGGCTGAATTTAGCATTTGGAGCTCTCCGTTCCCGGGCCCTGCAGGCGTGGTACAAATCCGCGTGTGGCAGTGGCAGTGGCAGTCCCTGTTCCAGCCATGGTGCCCTCCACGAGCCCACCCAGGCCCCCTTCCCAGAGGTGATTGCTGGGATCCAGAGGTGACAGCACTGCTGGGCCTTCATCCCTGGCAGAGCCCAGCGGGATCCAGGGACAGGGTGTAGGGGATGGAGAGTAACGCAGCCCTGTGGGATAAGCAGGGCACCCTAAACACATCCCTAACCCCCTGCAGCCCCCAGCTCCACAGACAGTGATTTCTCTCCCACAGAAACTCCCTCCCAGCTTGCAAGTGCTGGGCGAGCTGCATTGCCCCTGGCAGGGTTTTGTGGGCTCCCTGCCCTGGCACAGTCCACAGCTCTCCTGCAAGCTGTGAGGATGCTGCTGGCTTGCACCATGGTCTGGATCTGGCCCAGAGGGGGGTTGTGCCTGAGATCGTGGGGCAGCAGTGCCACAGGAGCCCGAGAGGTGCTTCCACAGCCTCTCCTTGTGCTCTCATTCCCAAAGAGCTGCAGGTGAATTTTCAGAGCTCCCAACTCCGGCAGAAGGATTTGAGGGTTAGAGAGTGATGGGCTGTGCTACCCAAGCCCTCTGTGTGCAGGAGATGAGTGGTGCTGAGGGGCAGAAAAAGACCCACCACAGACCCCAAGCCACACAGTATCCTGTGCTGATTCCCAAATGCGCCCATCACTGAGGGGCTGAGTTTACTGCAGGGGTTTGGGGATGCTGTGCCTAGCTCAGCCTAGCTCAGGCTCTTTTGCCACGTGGGCAGGTGGAGGCTTCATTCTCCTGGAGCAGGAGAGCAGGGCAGCCCTTGGAATGCTGCACCTGTAGCAGAGACCGTGGCCATGGGGTGGGTGAGCATGGCTGGCAGCAGTGACCCCACTCTGCTGGGCATTCTCTGTCACCTCCTCAGCACTTTCCATCAGCCCCCTTGCTGCTGACGGAGTTTTCCAGGTTGTCCTGCGGTGCTGGTCTGGGTCCAGTGGCCCTGAAGGTAGTGGCTCTGCCCCCTCTCCAGGCTGGCTCCTGTCTCCTGCTGGTTTTGAGCAGTGGCTGGCAGGAGCACTTGTACTTCCTTCCAGCCTATTGTTTCCAGGTTCAGTGAGTAATTCCCGATGAGCTGTGATTTCTAAAATTAAATTCTTAGGATTACGAACAAGAGGGCTGAATTAATATTCCTGCAGTGTGTGCTGCATTAACTCCCTCTGGGATGTCTCACCTGATGGCTGTGCCTCCCTTGCAGGCCTGGCCCTCCTGCCACTGGTCCCAGTGCTGCTGTGGCCAACCAGAGCAGGATGGGACTGCTTGGTGCAGACCTATACCCAGCTGAGAGTGGATGTGCGGACCACAGCTGCTCTCTGTGCTGATCTCATCTTTGAAAATATCTTATTTAGGTCAGATTTCTTCTTTTCCAGGCAGATCTTCTGCCAGTCTTTGTTTAATCTGAGCTGTCTAATTGGGGCCCCCAAATTGGGCTGAACATACTGTTAGTCTCATTGAAGAGCTCTGGCCTCATGGGTTGGGTTTTTTCTTTTCCCTTTTTGCAGAGGATTGATTTTCCTGTCAGTGTGATTCCTCCCCACTGAAGTTCCCATCACTGCAAAGTTCAGGCTCCTCTTTGTTCTAATTATCGCTGTCTCCACACAAAGTGAAAGAGGCAAATGCTCTGCTCTATTTTAGGTGTAACTGAGATGATAGTCCTGCACAGCTGGGAAGGCTGCAGGATGCTCCTGTTCAAAGGATCATCTTTCCTTGAGCAGAATCAAAGGAGCAGCCAGTCTTTGGGAGCACCTCAGGAAAGGCTACATCTACCTGGCCAGGCTGTCCTCAGCAGGGAGCAGCACTGCTGTCCCCTGGCCAAGGCAGGAGCTTTCCTTCCCTGTGGAGAAACTGGAATGTTTATTATACCTGAAGTGCCCCGGGGATGCTCCTTGTCCTCTCATGATAGAGGAGCAGATGCCCCATCCCTGGTGACATTAAAGGCCAGCTTGGATGGAGCTCTGCTCAGCCTGGTCTGGTGAAAGGTGTCTCTGCCCATGGCAGGGCAGCTGGACTGGATGATCTTCAGAGATCCCTTCCAACCCAAACCATTCTGTGACAGGAATAGAAGCCCTCCCATGGGC
This sequence comes from Peucedramus taeniatus, assembly GCA_013400575.1. Classification (NCBI taxonomy): domain Eukaryota; kingdom Metazoa; phylum Chordata; class Aves; order Passeriformes; family Fringillidae; genus Peucedramus; species Peucedramus taeniatus. Next base: position 66,732 of record WBNO01008540.1, on the reverse strand, counting down.
TGCTCCAGGGTTGCTCTTCCCCGAGGATGGAGAGTGGTGCTCCAGTAAGGAGACCTTCTATTGCTTTTAATTATTCCTAATTACTCAAGAAAGTCCACAGAGAACTAGGGTTGTTTGTCCCACCAGTTTGCCACGATTCTGTTTGCCATCAGGACACCAGGCAGCAGGGGTGATGCCAGCCCAGCTGCCCTGGCTGCAGGTGAGGCCCTGCTGTGCTCTCTGGGGCTGGCTGTGCCCAGCAGCAGCTGCGCAGCTCTGCCTCTCCCGCACCCACTCTTAGCCCTGCCCCCTGGATCCCACCAGCCCTGCAGGTGACATTCCTGGGGACAAATGGCCCTGGCAGCCATGAGTGGCTCTGGTGAGTGGCACTGGCACCGTGGGCATATCCTCACCCCCAGAGGGACAGGATGTTGCTCTGGGGAAGGAAAAATAATATCCAGCTAGCACAGCAGGCTGTGGCAGCCCCTGCACCCCCAGGAAGCACCTCCAGGGGCTCAGCCAGACCCCAGAGCTGCTCAGTGTACTGCCATCCCAGTTATATTGGCTCTTCTAGCCCGTGCTGGGCAAGCTGCACATGGGACACGGGATAAAATTCATCCCTGTGCGATTACTTGGGATTTTCCCTCTCTAACTGGCCTGAGCAGAGGGCTGCGTAATTCCAAGGGAAGCTGAGTTTGAGTCAGGCAGCTGTGGAGTAGATGAAGTTACTGAGCCCCCTGAGCTCAGTGGCATTTCTCAGGCGAAGTGCTCTTTTACTGCTCAGATTAACTGTTGATGAAAAGGGTATTTTTTGAGAAGGCTCTTCCTGACAAAATATTTGAAAGCGATTTAAAATAGCTTGCATGGAAACATGGAAAAATTCAGCCTGGAAGGAGCTGTGGGGATCATCTGTTCTGCCCCCCCTGCCAAAAGCAAACTCAACCTGAGCTTCATCCAGCTTTGATTCTATACCTTATTTTTACATTTTTTAGTACAAATCTGATGAAAAATTTCATCTTCGTGCAACCTTCAAAATCTCTGTCAAAACAGTTCAACTGAAACTTCTGCTGAAAGTAGCTGAAAAGGTTGGCATGGAAAGAAACGTTTCCAAATGAAATGTTAACTGACCCCCTCTGGATCCTTTCAGTGCTTTTTATTTTTCTATCTGGTTTTGAGCAGGAAAATTTTGTAAGATCTTCAGATCTGGAGGTGGGAATGGACTGTGGCTGAGCCAGCTTCCTTCTCCCTCCCACACGGGATGCTTGGGCTGTGCTGAGCCCTTTTGGGAACTCTGGCAGTGACTGATTGGGGACAGTGGCACAAGTGGCCACAAATCCTGCAGATTTGTATCAGACATGGGCTTGATTAAAAATAAATGAATGAGTTTAAACTTCTTGCTGTGTATGGTGAGGATGGGACTTCCAAAGGCAGCGAGACCAGTGTGTGCATAGAAAGGATCTGTATTTTATTACTCTCGTCCTGATTTCTTTTCCCCCTTGTTACTAATCTCATTATGTTTACGACTATAAATTTAGGTTGGCACAAATCTGTATTGCTAAAATATTTTACCTTGAGCTCTTGGAAGCTCTCTCCATCTGTGAGGATAATACTAAGTATTAATTAACCAGCTAATCCTATGCAGTGCTTGGAAAACATAAAACATGACAAAGAAGCAAGTCCAAAGTGCAATTCTATTCTTCTCAAAGCAAACCAGTCCTTCTGCCAGGGGAGAAGGCTTTGGGGGTTCTTTTTGCTTTGAGAATAGCTTGCTTCAAGGATCTGCTCCAAGCTTCAAATCACTTTTTGAATAAGAAAGGGAGATTGAAGGGTGGCCAGGACAGTGTGAGCATGTGAGGTATCCCAAGGGACAGCAGCAGCTGTTTCTCTGTCCCTGCCACGGCAGCACATCCAGCAGGCAAAGGGATGGAGCAGTGCTGGGTCCTGTGCCCTGGCCCAGGAGCTCATTTTTGCCCCCTGATACTTGGGACCGTTTCTGGCTTCTTCTCTTGGCATGTTGCAATCAAAAAGCTCACATTTAGCAACAAACCTGTTCCCCTGTCATCTGAGGCAGTGTCTTTGTGGCCCAGAGAAGCCCCTCTGAGAAGGGTGAAGCCCCTCTGAGGAGTGTTGGGTCCCAGATTAGGATGAGGATTCGGGTGTGGAGGAGGCTCCGGAGGGAGCACAGGTAAGTATGGGCTGGGCTCTGTGTGGATGCCTGGCAGCCTCCCTTCAGCCTGGCATCAGCACCGTGTCCTCTGCCATGTCCTGAGGTCACTGGGATGTGTCTCAGGAATGTGGGGCAGGTGAATGTCAGGGAGAAAATGAGGAGTTCGAGGGTCTGGCTGAGCCTGGGGATGGAGCAGGGCTGGGAAAAGGGCTCGTGCAGCAGGAGCTGGGATTCTGTGGCGTGGTGTGCCAGACATTGTGCATCTGCCTGGGGATCAGGGGTATCCTGAAAAGTCATGGCAGGTTTATTCCTATGTCTCCTGGGTGTTTTGGAGAATCCTGCCTCTGGTGCTCATATTGTCACAGCCTCTGCAGAACCTTGGCTCTGTTTGCCTCCAGACAATGCCAAGTAAAATTATTACCTCCTAATATGATCTCGAGGTGCCAGGCTCGATATGAGCAGGTTCCCTGGGTTCCCAGTGCGTATTCACAGCTGCTACTCTGGTCCTTCCTGTGTCCATCTGCTCAGAGGAGCTGGGCATGCTGCTGTGGGCACGAGCAGGGCCAGCACTGGTGCCCTGTACCCCTTCAGCCTCAGCTCTGGTTGTTTTGCTGCAGAGGAGCCTGTGCAAAGCCTTGTGCTGCTCAGAGTGGGGTAACTGAGCTCGTGGCTCCCCATGAATCCCTCTGCACACACAGCCCATGCAGTCGCAGCCCAGAGCTGGGAGGTGGTGTGGGATGTGCAGCCCTGTCACCACTGCAGAGAGCTGGCACAGCCTTGGCACAGCCCTACAGCACCCATCTGCCTCCTGCTCCAGCTCTGTTTGGTGTTTGCAAAAGCACCTCAACCAAGCCATGCATCAGGGGTTTATGGGGTTGCTGGGCTGGACCCTGCAGGGAAGTGAAGTCAGGAACGGGTGGGACAGGGCACAGGAAGCTCACCCATGAGGTGGTGGAGCTGGTGTCCCACAAAGGAAATGGTGCTGGAGAGAGAACAAACCCAATGGGATTGTTCTGCATCCATCCCAATACTCCATCCTGGTAACCAAGTGATTTTTTACACTTTTCTCACAGCAGCACAGCAGTGCTGTGCATCAGGGAAGGGCAAGCAGGTTCCCTTGGGTCGGGTCTGTCAGGAGCCTGTGGGCACGAGTGTCCTTTCCCCTACAATCCAAGGCCAGGGCTGTGTGTCCTGCCCACAAATATCCAGTGTCCTGGAGGAGCTGTGGAGTGTCCTCTGTGTGCACCTTCCAGGTAACTCAGTGCCAAATTTCACTGCATTCAGTAGGGATTAAGGAAAGTCAGTCTATTTCCATGTGGCATTTTCCATTGAGGAAACAGACTCTGGAGCTGAGGGCTGACAAATCGCATTGGAGACTGTCCTGTCCATGGTGTGTACACTTGCACTGTGTCCAGTGCTGCAGGGGAAGTCCTGGCTAAGCTGTCTGTGCCTCCAGAGCACAGCCATGGCCAAGCCAGTGCATCCCTCTGAATCCCAGAATCCCAGAGTGGGTCAGGCTGAGGGGCCCACAGGGGCTCACCTGGTGCCACCTCCCTGCTCCAGCAGGGCCATCCCAGAGCTCAGGGCACAGCAGGGTGTGCTCACAGCTCTGCAGTGTCCCCAGGGAGGGACACCCCACAGCCTCTGCACCATCTGCTCAGGGCTGGCACTGCCCAGGGCAGGAGTTCTGCCTCCTGGGCAGGGGCAGCTCGGGGGCTCAGCCCTGCCCGTGGCTCTGGGGCCATCGCTGGGCCCGGAGCAGAGCCTGGGCCTGCTCTGACCTCCTGCACACAGGGACACAGGGGGACCCTTGGGGACACATGGGGACACTCAGGGACACTCAGGAACACTACAGGAACACCCAGGGCTGAGGGACATCTGCCCTTCAGAGGGGACTTTGTTCTGCTGCAGTCACAGCAGAGCTGCAAGTGCTGACACCATTGCCGACTTCAAATCAAACTCCCACACTCGCTCCTGCTTTCAGAGCTGTTTTTCTTCACTGTTTTCAATTCCAGAGAACTCTGAGTGTAAATTAGGATGTAGAGGGTGATAAACTGAGGTTAGGGACAGAGACGGGATGCAGACTGTGGAGTTTAATGGTCACCACAATGTACAGCAAGGCAGGACAGCTGTCCCCAGCCCCAGGCTCTGCCCCACCTTCACAGCAGCCTCTCCCCAGGCAGTGCATCCCCCAAACCCCTGTGAGACCAGCACAGACAGTGGACGACTGGAGAGCCAGCAACTGGGTGTGCAGTCACCCAGTGCCCGCAAAGCCCTGCTCTCCATTGCAGGAACCCACTGTGCTGTCCCTGCCCATGGCAGGGGGTTGGAATGGGGTGATCTGTAAGGTCCCTTCCAACCCAAACCATTCTGTGTTTCTGTGATTCCTACAACAGCCTGTCTTACTTCAAATAGTGCTCTGTTGGTCTTGAATTGGTTAGGATTAGGATTTGAAAAACTTGCAGTGCTCTTTGAAAAACCCAGATCAAAAGAAATATGTTAAGTATCTCCAGCCAGGTGCAGCAGGGAGCAGGGAAGGTGCTGCTCAGCAGCACAAACCAGAGGGTTGTGATGCATGAGGTCAATTTTGGCCCTGGACACAGAAAGCAGAAAATCAAAGAGTGTGAGGAATTGAAAAGGGGATCTGAGGCCAAGTGTTACCTCTGTGCCAGGAGTTATAAAGCAAGGGATTGTTTCATACAGTGCTGTGTGAGGAGAGACTCGCTGCCTAAACAACATTCCCTTTGCAGGGATACAGGACCTTACTTTCCTTGTGTTCTTGAAGCAAGGCTGGGTCCCCATGTGGGACCAGCTTCTCTTCCTCCTCTCTCTGTCCTTCAGACTTGGCGAGTGGCATCTGCTGGAAATTCCTGATAGTCCACGACAGTCCTGCTCTTCCTGCCTGGTGCTCAGCAGAGTCACTCCTGCCCACCGACAGGCAAGGTCAATCCCAGCAACAAATGTGCTGGGAAAGCTGCTGCTCTTTACCCTCACACGGGCTTTAAACAGCAAATAAACAAAGGAAGCAGACCTGGAGCCCCTGGAAAGGACCTGGAGTCCCCTTGGTGGCTCTTGGAGGAGAAGAACTTGGGCGTTATGGCTGCTGTCCCTGCTCAGCCACGTGTCCTGGGGCCAAGGAGGGACCTCTGAGGGGCAGCAGTGGCCATTGCTGGGGTGGCTCCCACTGCTGGGAGCCTCATGCTCAGTTTTGTTGTGAGTCAGGGCTGGTGCAGGGCTGGTGAGTGCTCTGAGTGCTCTGAGCTCCGTGCTGATCTGATGTGACATGCCACATCTGTCCTGCTCACAGGGCAGGCATGGCCCCTGCTAGACAAGGTAAAACAGGACCTGCAAGTCCTCCTGGCACAGCCACCTTGCACCAGCTGGAGGTACTTTTGTTGTAGGGCTTGTGCCAGTTCTCTCTGAGATATCAACTGGAAGCATTTTTTTCTGCTCTAAATGCATAAGGATTTCTGCCAGCATTGTAATGTCACATGGAAAGCTGCTTCTGCATACATACCTCTTATTACTGGAGTAGCAAATGATCCTAATGGGGACTTGGCCAAACCTCTCCAGCTTGAAGGATCAATGCAAAATTTGAATGTGTGCTTCCCCAAAGCCTATAAAGAAACCTATTTCACCAGCAGTTGCTGGGGCAGGAGCACATCCCAGCCTTGAAAATCCCTTCTCAAATGTGGCTGGGCATCCCAGGCAAGGCATCTCCACCCACAGCTATGCCTGCACCTCCTCACAGCCCTGGGCTGTTTGGTTCCCATCTCTGCTCTGACCTTGGTCTGTCTGTATCTCCTGGCTGAGCAATTTCAACTGTGCCAGCCCAGTGCTGAGCAAATTAGGGAGGATTCCCCATCCCAGGGCAGGTGCTGCCTGTGGGGCATCCCTGGTGTAACGTGATTATGGGATCCCGCCAGGGTGGGGTGGGGCCCTGTGCAGCCTGATCTGGTGGTGCCGTCCCTGTCCCTGGCAGGGGGCTTGGAACTGGGTCTGCTTTAAGGTGCCTCCCAGTCTAAACCATTCTGTGACACCTGCTGGCAAGTGGGAACAGAAAACTGGCACCTTAGACATGGCAAAAGATGGTGGTGGCAAAGCACTATAACAAGCCCAAATGGGCTATGGGCAGGGACTGCACTGCCTGCAGCAGGATGGGCCTGCAGGAGCTGCTTCTGCTGGTCCAGATACAGGCCTGGCTCCTGCCTGCCCCACAAACACTGCCCCAGCTCCCTGGGGTGAGACCAGGATTGAACCTGTGCTGTCCACGCTCCCTGAGGAGCTGCCTCAGATCACTTTAAAGACACCTGTGAAGTCCTCACCCTGCTGCAGTCGAAGACTAAACTGTTGCCTTCAAAGGCGGGACAGTTTCCCACTGAGCCTGTATCTCCCATCCCCTCCTTCTCAGATCCTGCTCCTGGACCTTTAGATGTCCTTCTCTTTTAACTCAACTTGATTTGTGCAGTCTGGAGCTATATTTGGGTTGGAATAAGCTGTGTTTGTCCCCTAACATCATTTGCTGAGCAATTTGGAGCTGGGTTTTGCATCACTTCTCAAGCGGTTGTGTCCCGTGGCAGTGCCGTGTTGGGTGTGCTGTCTTGGGAGCTGCTCTAGAGCAGGAGTCTTTGAAAGCATCTGTGCCATCTGTTTTTTTTTTCTTCTAGATTTTAGGTTTGCTCCAACTTGGAAAAAAAATAAAAGCAACATTTCACTCCCTGGAGGGCCATAAAGTTCTGCCCTGGCTCTGTGGGCTGTGGGAGTCTGGGGGATGTTCCAAGGGCAGTCCCAACCCTGCCTGGTTTCCAGCTTAACTGATCAAAATCCCTGTGGAGCTTCCCAGTTTTGAAAAATCACTAATTTCACTACTAGAAAACTGTTTAGCTCTGAATTTTCCTGACTTCTGGTAATGAATCTAGACTGTAGGAAAGAACTAAGAAATGCATTCTCCCTTCTTCCTTGGGTCACAAAGACAACTGTGCACGAGCCAGGGATGCTGGGCTGCCTCCAAGGAAATACAGCTTGTTCCTCTGGCATTATTTTGAATTTACATAGTGTCCCTGAAATCAGAATCTCAAATATTATCCTTAATTATCATTAAGTTCTTCTCTGCTGCTTCATGCTTTTGCTCAGCTTCACAAAATTCTGATAATTCCAGCCTTTCTCCATCCCTCCAGCTTTAATTTGCAGCCCATCACAGCGCTGGTTAAGAGAATCAATCTCCAAGTTCATTACCTCAAGCTCTTTCCCGATATGTTCTCCTGTAGTTTGGATAGATTGTGGTGTTCCTCCTTCAGATCTTTATTTTTCTCTGCTGTGGCTGATTGAGACAAATTACCCTGCGTGAGGAACACGAGGCTGATGCTGCATCCTCGGCACGGAACATCCCAGTGCTGGCTCCAGCAGGTGCAGAGTGGCCCCAACAGAGAAACGTTGGTCACTCAGGTGTCTGGTGGTGACATTCATCAGATCTCAGAATGCTTTGGGTTGGAAGGGACCTGAAACTCAACTAGTTCCAAGCCCCTGCCTGGGGCAGGGACACCTTCCACTGTCCCAGGTTGCTCCAAGCCCCAGTGTCCAATCTGGCCTTGGGCACTGCCAGGGATCCAGGGGCAGCCACAGCTGCTCTGGGCACCCTGTGCCAGGGCCTCCCCACCCTCACAGGGAACAATTCCTGCCCAATATCCCATCCAGCCCTGCCCTCTGGCAGTGGGAAGCCATTCCCTGTGTCCTGTCCTCCCATCCCTTGTCCCCAGTCCCTCTCCAGTTCTCCTGGAGCCCCTTGAGGCACTGGAAGGGGTTCTGAGCTCTCCCTGGAGCCTTCTCTCCCCCAATATCATGGAGTTTCTCACTGCTTTTCCTTGAGGGAGTTGGCACTTGTGCAGCTGTGAGCCAGGGTGTGCCCAGGGTGGGTGCAGGACTCTCCTCCTGGTTCCAGGTGTCCGTGGGGCTGCCGTGGCCTCGGGCAATGGGAGAGATGGGCAATTCCAGGAAAACGGGGCCCTGCTCCTCATTCCTTCTGCCCTTCAGAGCACAGCAAGGGCAGCCTGTGCAGTACAGAGTTGTACCTGTGCAGCAAGAGGAGCTGTCTTTGGCCAGTCCTCCCACCTGGCGCTGGCTGTAATCACCTCCTGACAGTCCCTATAAAAGCTGAGGTTTTTCTTAGTGCCTCAGCATCCCCAGTGGGCACTAGTGCTGCATGTGCCTGCACTCACACCAGCTCTTCAATACCTCTAAGTGTCAGCTATTCAGAGGGGTTTTGTTTACTCAGGCCCAGACCAGCTGTTTGGGAGGGACATTTGACTGTATCTGTCCTGGGAATCTCGTTGCTCCTCACCCTGCAGCAGCTCCGTTCTGCCCGGGAGGTGCCAGCGGGTCCTGTTGCTGCTGCCCTGTGGGTGTTGGTTGGATTTTCCTGCTGACAGAGCCAGGCTCACTGCTGGAATCATGGCTTTTTATCAGTCCTTTGGTTTGTCCTGGGGACCGGGAGCACCTCATGTGCCACGGTTGTGGCAGCAGGTGAGGGATGAACCCATGGGTCATGTTAAACACCAATGAAAAGCTGTCCATAACCACAAACAATTATTTCTTGAACGTATGTTGGCCTTCCACTAGAAAAAAGAAAGAAAGAAAAACGTTTTAAAGGCTTGAAACATGAAGTCTCAAGTGAAGTATTTGTTTTAACACCACCCCCTTACCCCTGTTCCCTTCAAGCAAAGTGAGCTTTCATAACCTCGTTTGGCCACAGTCTGGGTGGCCTTGAGGGCAGCAACAGCTGTCGTTTTGGGGGCAGGAAGAGAAAAAATTAGCCAATATGTGCTGGAGAAATTGGTGCTGTTCTTCTTCTCAATGTCTGATCCCGTTTCCCTGAGGACAAAGACCAGAGCAAGGCAGAACAGGGGAAGGAGCAGCATCCTTGTAGCCTGGAGAGCCCCTGTTCCCACTCCTCACGGGGTGGCAGCAGCACCAGCCTCTTCCCCTGGGGCTCCATACACCCAGGAAGGCTTTAAGAAACATTTGGGTACTGGGGCACTGCCCCCCAGGACAGGCCTCTGCCCTCAGTGCCCTCCATCCATGGGGGACAACATCACTTCCCAGTCTGCCTCTCCTGAAATGTCGAAATTCGGACAAAGCAGTAATTTTTCTGCAGAGTCCCAGTGGACCAACCACAAAACCTGCAGTAAAGGACACATCCTCCTGGCCCTCTTATTTGTGTCAGCAGTGTCCCTGGCTCTCATTAGTGGGGATTTATTCCTGCAGATCCAGTGGATGCTGCATGGGCTGTGAGCAGCCCGTGCTGCCCTGTCCTTCGCAGTGGCTCTACTGGCTCTGCCTGTCCCAGCACCCCTGCCCTCCAGGAGGCTGCCTCAGAGCTGCTTCCCAGCTGGGCAAGAAATCAGATTTGCAGCCCTATCCCTGTTCCCTGATTAATTTGAATGCAGGAAAAGCAGGACAACAAACCACACTTACACGGTAGCTATGCTGGGTGTGACCCCACCGTGCCCATGGCCTCTCCTGCCCCTGGGATGTCATTTCCTGCTTTCCTGTGTGGTTATTTTCCCACAGAGGAGTTTCAGACACCTGCAGGTCCTGTCCTGTGGGCACATCCATGGGATGACTCCCCACAGGTGCCATGTGCCCAAAGTTATTGCTGGCTGAGAGCTGGGCTGGCCGCACGGGAGGCTCCCAGATATTTGTTTTCTTTTCTCCATTCCTCCTGTTGACTTTGCAGGAGCACTATGTGCACGCAGGGACCTGCATACAGATGTCCCCGTGTGGCTGGCAGCTGAATCACGCATCTCCTCCTATTTTTTCTTCAAACCCGGCCCCCGCTGACATTGAATTAAGGGCTTTTATTATCACTTGTGCAGGGATTTTTCTTTGCCCATGCCTGTGCAGCCACGGCCAAGTGCTGCCATCCCGGCTGCCCCGCTATTAATAGCTGCGTTTACCTTTCATGTGTGAGGCCCAGCACTTTTATTGCAGCCCTTTGGATGCACTTCAGGTGTTTCCAATTCTCCCAGCAATGTCTTCTCCTCGTTGAAATTCTTCCTGCCTATTTTTACTNCCCCCCCCCCCCCCCCCCCAGAAATTATCCTGCCAAAGGATGATTTTGTTGGTTGTACTGCTCTTGCATTTTAGACTTATCAAGGACTAATGAACTTTATTAGATTATAATGAACTTATTACTCAGTGCTGCTGACCCGCTTTTGAAAGAACTTGAATTATTATTTGGAACAGGCCTGTTGAGGGACTGTATTTTTTTTTTTTTTCAGAGCAGTGTGGATATATTAACTAATCAGAGACTCATTTTTTTGCTTTACATTAATTATCTAAGATTCACATGAAATAGAGCTGGTCTGCACTGATGGAGAGCCAGGGAGTGGGGATGGGGCTGCTCCATCCTCCAAGTGGGTTGGAGGAGCTGTTCCATGATGGATTATTGGGTTCTCATCTCTTGCCTCCCTCCAGAGCATCATTCTCCATCCTGTCCTTAAGTCTCATCCTCTCCTGTTTCTGGACTCCAGCTCCGACCCCCACAGCCAAGGGATGCTCTAGGTGAAAGCCCAGTGGATCATGCATCCTCATGCTGGCTTTGAGAGTGCTTTAATGTCCATTAGATTTGGGGTGTCCCCAGCTGAACTCGAGGGTGGGTGGGTGAGTGTGGCCCTGGAGGAGGAGTGGTCAGGGGTAGGAATGGATGAGCAGGAACGTTGGGATAAAGCCTCAGGGAGAGCTCAGAGCCCCTTCCAGGGCCTCAAGGGGCTCCAGGAGAACTGGAGAGAGACTGGGGACAAGGGATGGAGTGCCAGGACACAGGGAATAGCTTCCCACTGCCAGAGGGCAGGGCTTGATGGGATATTGGGAATTAGGAATTGTTCCCTGTGAGGGTGAAGAGGCTCTGGCACAGGGTGCCCAGAGCAGCTGTGGCTGCCCCTGGATCCCTGGCAGTGCCCAAGGCCAGGCTGGACACTGGGGCTTGGAACAACCTGGGACAGTGGAAGGTGTCCCTGCCATGGCAGGGGATGGAATGAGATGGGCTTTAAGGTCCCTTCCAACCCAAACCATTCTGTGATAAACTCAGGGCTGCCACTTGGTGACTTCCAGCAATGCCACATCCATCAGTGGCAGTACCAGTGCTGTTAAATCCCACACACTGAGAGCTGGAGCATGAGCTCCCATGGCTGCAGCTTTCCACCTTTCTGTGGTGTGGATCTGTTGAGCACCTTTTCCTCCCTCCCAACCCTCTTCCCTTGCTTGTTGGGTTTTTGTTCCAAATTTTCCCTTGTGCCATGTGGCTCCCTGCTGTGGCTCCTCGCCAGCCCTGCCGTGTGCCCGGGGGTGGGGGCAGCGTTTCCTCAGCCCTGCTGGAACTCCAGGCTGGAGCAGGAAGGTTCCTGAGCACAGGGGGATGTGTGTGCAGTGAATGGATGAGTCAGGCGTTGGCAGGGCACCAGTTCATGCAAATCAATTTTCACCTGCCTGCAGCCTGCGCTGCCGGCTCGGAGGAGAAAAGGGAGCGAGCAGGGGAGACAGGGCTGAGGAACAGCCTCCCTACACCAGCCAGCACTCAGGACTGGGCCGCAGCCCTGCATGGGGAGGCAGAAAAGGGGAGCAGCCAGAGATGGGGAGGGAGAGAGGGAAGAGAGGTGCTGGCATGAATCCCCAGCCACTGAGCTACAGGAGAAAAGCATGGTCAGGAAAAAACAAGTGCTCCTTACTGCATCACATCAGGCTGAGATCCCATGGGAAAGGCAGGAAAGGTGCCCAAAATATGCCCTCTCTGGAGGACTCAGCTCTCAGGACAGCTGAGATTGCTTGATGTCTCCCAGGAGCCCTCAGGTGGCCCCAAAAATGTCAGTGAGTGAGGGTACTGCCCCAGGAGGGGACTGTGGGACACCCATCTGCTGCACAGCATCTCCATGGAAGCACCTTCTCACCTCATGGCATTGACATCTGCGGGGCTGGGGACAGCATCTGTGGGACACTGGGGACGTGTGGGCAAGGGGAGGTGAGAGATGCTGCCAGGAGCAGGGGACACCTGCAGCCCTTCCCTCCCTTTCCCCTGCAGTGGTACCCAAACCTTGAGCCTTGCTCCTCTGCACAAAGCCACCCCTTTCTGGGAAAGCAGCAAAGGCTGCTGTGGAGTAGCACAGCCCATGGGACATGTGGGACATGTGGGACACATGGGGCAAGGCCAGCTGGAGCCCAGGAGCATGAGAAGAAGGATCAATCACCCTGACTTTGGGATTCGGGTGCACTTGGGATGAGGACAGGCTCTTGGCATATCTGCCTCCCCCATGAATGTGGTGCCCCACCTGCTCTGGCTGCAGGAGCAGTTCTCTCCCAGAAGTGCCCCTGTGTTGTGCTAGGAATGGTTTCCCCTGCTGCTGCTCTGGGAGATGCAGAGCTGTGACATGAGGTGGGAGCAGGGCTGGCATGTGGGGTCACAGCGGGGATGAAGTCCCCAGCTCTTGGCAGACAGGAGCTGCTGCAGGGCAGTGGTGATAGGAGGTCCTTGTGCTCTATGGGGAGACAGCCCCCCCAAACCTGCCCTGTCTCAGCCTGTGTTGAGGCCAGGGCAGACACCAGGCTGCTCTGGGTGGGGTCCACTGTGACCCTTCACTGTCTCGGACCCATCGAGCTGAGGTGTGCTCGCTGACAAATCCCAAGGCACAACAAAGCACTCTGTGACTCTTTCCTTTCCCTCTAGCAAGCTTTGCTGGGGACCTCGCCGAGTTTGGGGGTCATAAATCCAAGAAATGAAATTTTTGTTTTTCATTTAGCTCCTAAACTTTAGAACAAGATGATCAAAAAGCCCCCTGTGGGCACCAGCCGAGAACAGTCGGGAAGGTCTCACCCCTCCCCTTGGCAAAGACAATTGCCAAAGACTCAGGACATTGCAATGTTGCTCTGGCAGAATTGGGAGCTGCAGAAGTAAAACACTAGTGAGGAGTGTGAGCAGAGCCCCGGGCAGTGTCTGTGCCCGCAGCAGCCCCGAGCTGGTCCCTGGGCTGCTGGGTTTGGATCAGCCGAGGCACGATGCAATAAACAGCTCCGGCAATCCCTGACAGCACCGCGCAGATAACGGTGACCTTTTCTTCTGCAATTATCTCTTCTCATAAAAACTGCATGCTGACTTTAATAAAACAGAGAAGGGAACTGATAGTTTCATATATGCTGCCATGCAGGAGCCTAATCTGTGCCTCCAAACCCAGGGGGAACTGGGACCCTCTGGGCACCGGGGGGAGGCGACGTTGCCCCAGCCCCGCTGTGCAGGGTGAGGTGATGCTGCCTTCCCACACCCTACTGCCCATCTGGGTGTGGGGGGGTGGGAGCTGGGCTGGTGGTTCCAGCAGCCTCTACACACAGCAGAAACATTTTTTGTTTCAATCCAAGGTGTGGTTTGGCCATACCTTGGTGCCAGGAGGAGGGAATTCAGCTGGGATACAAGAGTCCGAGATGATTTAATGGCATTGTCAGCAGGTCTGCTCAGAGGCAAGGAAATGGGAAGGAGCTCCTGGGATGTCTGCGTGCCTGCCCTGACTCCCAGCACGCCACGTTCCTGTTGTGGTTCCCAGCCTGTGCCTGGGTGCAGCCGGGGTGTTGGATCCCTCCCCGTGGTGCCCAGCACATCCTGCTGCCATCACAGGCTGCAGAGCTGCCTGCACAGGCAGCTGATAAACACCGAACTGGAGATCTACGTGACCCCTGGCTGTAAAGTGAATGGGAAGAATTAGCACTAGGCCACTCAGAAATTATGGGGCACCATAAAAGCAGCCTCCCTGAGCTGCTGCCGAGCTCTGGGCAGGGAAGGATGCTGCCGGGAGGGGATGCCGCCTCTTCCCAGCTTCGAGCTGATGGAGGAGGAATTGTGGCCAAACTGGTGCCTATTAGAGGGATGGGGAGACAGCTCTGGATCACAGAGAAGGATCAGAGAAAGGGGCTGTGCTGCAGGACGGCACAATCCCCAACGTGGCTGCTTCTGTTGCACCTCTCTCGCATCTTTTGGAGGGAGCAGCTCTAACTTACAGCGTGTCCTGCTTATCCCCTGATCTCAGACCGTGCTGTTACTGAAGCTGAGACCTCTGCCCCCCGTGAGTGGGCTTATCAGACACGCTGGACAATGTTTGGTTGCACTGAGCAAGATCTGGATTGGACATTAGGAACAATTTTTTCACCGAGAGGGTGATCAGGCATTCAACAAGCTACCCAGGGCAGCAGTGGAGCCACTACCCCTGAGTGGACATGGCACTTGGGGACATGGTTTAGTGGTGACCATGGCAGTGCTGGGGGAATAATTGGACATGATGACCCTAGAGGGCTTTTTGAGCCTTCCATGACCCTGTGATCACTTGTGCAGCCAAGAGCTTTCTCTTCCTTTCTCTCCATGCCTGTCTGGGCACACATTGGCTGTGACCATGTGTGCAGGGGACATCGGGGTCCTGCCCATGGCCAGCAGTGCTGTGCATCAGGGTGACATCTGCACCAGGACTTCCCCAAAACAGCCATGACCATGTCCCAGAGAAGGGGCAGGCAGCAGAGCCAACGTCTAGGGCAGGAGGAGCCCCACGCTGCTGGATGTGCACTTATGGCTGGAGATGGCTGGCAATTATGATAATGGCTGGGATATCCAAAGCTGACATCTTCCTCCAGGATGATGAATACGCTGTCTGAGTCCTGTTCATTTTTAATTCCAAACTTCAACACTGGCTAATCCCAGGCTCCGGGTGCTCAATACTAATGAGCAGCGTGGTGCCTGACTCCCATACTTAACGGCAAAGCAACTCCCAGGATCAAGGGGGTTAAGTATTGAAATTGTCTCATACATTAAATAATTAGTAGACAAACGGACTGACTTCTCAAGCCATCACCAGCCCCATATGTTTTTCGTGTGTTTTCTCCCTCTCTTTGCTTGATCAGATAATTGGGTAGGGCTTCACCAAGAGGCACTTGCCTTGATTTGGGCCTTTGTGGTGTGTCAGGAGGGGAAATGTGGTGCTGAGGCTCTGACTGAGGCTGGCTGTGAAGCTGGAGTCACATTGCAAGTGGGTGATACCAGGGATGGCTGGTGTGGGCTCTTGGGTCTGGGCTGAGGTGAGAGACAAACATGTAAATGATGCAAGGGATGTGGCTGGGCTCAGTCTGAATCTTGCTGAAAGGAGGTGTGAGCCCAAAACTCTGCATATGGGCACACCTGTGCATGGGTGTGTGTGGAGGGAGACACTGAGGGCTGAAACAAGTGAGAAACAATCACAGAATTCTGGAATATCCTGAGCTGGAAGGGACCCACAAGGATCATTGAAATTCAACTCCTGTCCCTGCCCAGACCCCCCATCAATCCCCCCTGGGCATCCCTGAAGCGCTGTCCAAAGGCTCCTGGAGCTCTGGCAGCCTCGGGGCCGTGCCCATTCCCTGGGGAGCCTGGGCAGTGCCAGCACTCTCTGGGGGGAGAAACTTCTCCCGAAATCCAGCCTGAGCCTGCCCTGGCCCAGCTCCAGCCACTCTCTGGGTGCTGTCCCTGTCCCAGGGAGCAGAGCTCAGTGCCTGATGTGCTTCAGCCCAGCGTACACTGAAACTGTGAAACACAAACTCTGTGGCCCACCCAGAGGGGAACGCTCCAAAACCTCATTTACTGCACTGAAATGTTTTTGTAAATGCTTCAAATGGATGTTTGAAATCTTTTATTCTTTTATTTCCTTTTCAGTGCTAATGCTTGAAGGTTTCCTGTAATTGCTTCCCTGTTTTTACTGCTCTGTGGCTTTTGTGAAATATTTTTGTTTTAACTACAGTATTGATTTAGATACAATGCTAAGAAGACCCCTGAAAAAAGGTAAATGAAAAGCAATTACTAGAGAGTGCTTTAATGGAAAGGAGCCCCACATGGGGAATCAGCCCAGACCTCAGCAGTTATTATTATTTATAGGGCCCTGGGAAGGAGCACTTGGCCGGGCTGGCATGGAGAGTTATGGATGGGCAAGGCTGGTTCCATCAATAACACAGCCAGGCCTGTGCCCAGCGCTGCAGGCAGGGCCTGCTGTGGTCACCCAGCTCTGCTCAGGTACAGGATGGGGAGGCAGGTGTCCATCCTCCTCCTCTGCACACCTGGAGCAGCACTCCCACCCCGACCCAGCCCAAGGACTTGGTGAAGCCTTGGCTTTGTCAGAGCATGGAGGGTGCCAGCCCGTGGGAGGTCAGAAAGGGGCCTCTGAGGGCAGAGCACCCAGGTTAGTCCTGTCCAAGGGGATTTGAGCATGAAGCCACTCCAGGCTTCTTTTGTGGTGTGCTCTGTTTTGGGTTTTTATTTGAAAGGCTTTCCCAGAAGGCTGTTACCATGACAGATCCCTATTCAGCTGGAATGTTGTGAGGGTGATGTGGGCTGGGGAAAAACGCAGGCATTGGGAGAGGAGGGGAATGTTATTTTGTCAGGGCGATAAAAGAACTGAACCCCAGGTGTGCCATAAAGAGAAACTTGACTTTTACCTAAAACACACCAGACGTATTGCTGGAAAACCTCGATTAAGGATTTTAAAAGGTGGAAACCTTTCATCCAATTGACTCCTGAGGAAGTTCCTTGACACTGAGTAGATAAATAGAGGCTTTTGCCCTTAGCTGTTCTAGCATGAAAGGGGAGTCTCAGGAATGCTCACCAGATTAATGAGACAGAGGACTCATAAATATGTCAGAAAAACACAATAGTTGGAGATGAAATAGATGTCTCCTTGGGATGCACATTAATATTCACGAGGCTGGGGGGTTTGCCAGGGGCCAGCATTCCCAGGGAGGGCTGAGCCCTGGCCAGCTCTGCCAGGCAGGGTGCCAGGGCTCAGCCTGCAGGAAGGAGCTCATCCTCTGAGCAAGGCTCTGCCTCTGCTTGGCCAGGCAGGCAGAGGAGGTGGACATGGCCTCAGGGACATGGGTGAGTGGTGGGCTTGGCAGTGATGGGTTAATGGTTGGACTGGATTATCCTAAAGGTCTTTTCTAACCTGAAGGATTCCATGGTTCCATGGCCTTTGCTGTCCTTCCAGGATGGCAGGGCTCAGCTGTGCCACATCTCTGGGGTGCTGTGCAGCTGGGTTCCATGTCTGTTGTAAAAATCTCCTCTTTGGGGAGTGTAGATTGGGATGTTCAGCATTTGCCAAGGTGGGAGCAAGTCCAGGCTGCAGAAGGAGGAGCAGCAGCTCCCTTGGTGTGTTCCCAAAACCCAGAGTGGGCAGCAGCACCCACTGTCGTGGTCAGGCCTCCTGCACAGATGGCTCTTGCAGGAGATCCCCCAGAGGTTGGAAAACAGATCTGCTGCTGCTCCTGCACTGCCCCAGGCATCTCTGCAGAGCCTGGCAGGGCTGTGGGGTGCCCTGCTTGAAACTGGCAGTGGTGGAGAGGTGTGGGGTGAAGGGGGAGCAGGGCAGGGTTCTCGGGGAATGCTCACAGAGAGGCTGCTTTCCTGGGCAAAAAGATGGTTTTGTTCTCCTGGCCCTGTCCCTCATAGGAAAACCCTGCTGTGGGTGGGTGATCCCACAGCAGTGACAACTCCCCTGTGGGCTGCTCCTGTGAGTCCTTGAGAACCATTTGCCCCAGGGGCTGGAAGCTGTGTGTATTCAGGCTGGGAAGGGGAGGTGAGGAGCTGCCCTGGCCTCCACAGCCATTCCTCCTGTGAGCTGCACACAGCCCCAGCCATTCCTTGCTGACAGATGCCCATGGGCTTGTTCCAGGAGCAATCCTGCCTGCTGTGTGCAGCCCCTCCTGCCTCCTCATCCCCCAGGAGCCGCCCAGCACCGGGAGCAGGGAGCAGCAGCAGCCTCAGAAATACTAAATCTGGGCTGCTGGGGGAAAATCGATCCTAAAATGCTGTGTGTGTGCCATGGCAGGGAACTGGTTGGTGTACAGTGAGGCAGAGCCAGGAGAGCAGCATCCCAGGGAGCAGCCCCACAGCCAGGGCTGCCCCAGGCCCTGCCATGGCCACCCTGGGGCTGCACCAGGTGTTTCACAGTGCCAAGGTGAGTTTGGCTCCTGAGGGCGTGGGGAGCTCATCCCCAGCAGGTTGAAGGTGGTGCTCGCTGCTGGCCTGAGGATTGTGAGCATCTCAGCTCCGGTGAGCATCCTCACCGGTGGGGATCAGCACAGAAAGGTGGCTCTGACCTGGTGTTCACCCTCCCACCAGCCTCTGCACGCTCCGGGGATTTTGGGGAAACTCTGTGTGGATGTCAAGTCACGGCAAAGTGAAACAAATGCCTCCAGCAGTGGCTGTGGGTCTCTCCAGGAGCAGGGGATCAGTCGGAGGGGATGTGGATGAGCATGGGGCACAGGGAAGAGCTGTAGCAAAGGGAGCTGGGCGCAGGCTCCTGAGGGCGTGGGGAGCTCATCCCCAGAGGAAACAGCCCTGTGTGTGGGTGTTTAATAGGACTGTTGCATGGAGTGGCACTGCATTAATCACCATGGGAACATGGAGCAGTAAACAGTCTGAAATCATCCCGAAAAATATCACGCCAGTGTTCACATCGGCCCTAACGTGAATTAACAACCAAGCTGGCAGTGACTCAGTGCAGCAGAAAGCACAGCCAGGGCACCACAGAGCTCCCCCAAAGGGCAATCCCAGCGTGGCAGTCGGAGATGGAGCCCCAGAGAACCCAAACCATGGTTTGCTTGGGGTCATCCCACACAGGCATCCCCTGCCCACGGGCAGCCTGGGCAAGACTTGAGTGGAGCAGCTGGAAATGCCCAGGGCACAGCATCCCCTCCAGGAATGAGGGCAGAGCCTTGGGGCTGTGACAGGACCTGCCACTGAGCTGCTCAGGTGGCCCTGTCCCCCCATGCCACTCATCATCACTTGGCATCTCTGGTTAAGCAATTTCCACAGGAATGTTGGTCCTTCCCAGCACGGTGGCTGAACTGGCAGCACTGGGGAGTTCAGCCCATGGCAGGGCTTCTCCAGCCTCTGCATCCAACAGCAGCCACCAAGGTTTGCATTGTAAAACCTCCTTCCTGGCATGCCTGGGTGTCACCCTCAGCTGCAGTTGGGTGACAGCCACTGAGTGCTGTTCTCCCAGCCTTGGTCCAACAAGTCACTGCCCCCTGGGACATCTCCTGAGGGTCCCTGAGCATCCTGTCCCCAGCCACCGGCAGGACCTGCAGCAGCTGAGACACGTCCTGCAGCACATGGAGTGCTACTGGTCCCCAGAGCCACCTCCCCTGGGGATGTCTTCAAGGCTGAGATGTCAGCCTTGGCAGAAAGCTCTGCACAGGCTCAGGGGGTTTTGGGGTGTCCTGGAGCCCCTGTGGCAGCTTCAGCAAGGCAGTGCCTCTTTTCCCATCCTTCAAACATCTCTGCCTGAGGCCAATACCCACCCTGGTGCCTACATGGAGCTCATATCCCAGAATTTCTGGCAAAGAGATGGTGGGGTTGGCAGGGAGTGTGGTACCAGGCATGGGGAGCTCTGCATGGGGTGGGAGATTGTAAATCTCATTTCCTACCTAATAAAGGTACCAAAAGAGAATCCCTCCCTTCCTGGTTCATCTACCTGGCACCTGAGCTCTCTCTCAGCCCCACCTGGGCTCTGTGGCAGGTATCTGGGGTCTCAGAGCTGCCTGGGCATGCAGGACTGGGTGCTGCAAGGGCTGTCCCTTGAGCTGGACCAGGAGCATTTTGCTTTTCCTGCTCCATGTAACTCCTCCTGGACCAAGAGCTGCACGTGTTGGTTTGTCTGGCTCTATCCTGCTGTGCTCTCTGCCTCTGTGGCCCAGAAGGTGTTGTACAAACATTTGCATTACAGTCATGATACCTGTGCAGCACTTCTGTTTTGGGATGGCAGAGGGCTGGGACCCCTCCTGTAGTTTAGGATCTTTTCAGATCAGTTCCAGTGTAGAAGCAGGGTGGCACCTGCTGCATCCCTCCCATGGGTGATGCTCACCCCAAATGAGGGAGGGGAACACCTACAAAGTGCTGGCAGATGCTGCCACCCTGCTGGGCCAGTCCTGATGTCAGCCTGTGTTAGTCATCGTCATGGAAACGAGGAGCTGGTGGTGAACAACACCAACCATCCCCAAAAAGCAGCAGCACAGGCTGCCTGCAGAGACATGACTCAGGGTCAGGTTGGACCTACCTGAAAAAGAGCCCAGCAGCTTCCTGGAAGTGCCAAGGGACAAGCAAGGAAAAACAGGGACCTCAGTGGTCACCTTGTTGTGAACAGCTCACACATGGGCATGGGCTGGTGAACCAGTGAACCCCAATACCACATCAGTGCTCCCCATGGGGTCCAGCCCAGCGTGGTGACCACAGAAGGGACCCAGAGCCAGCTTTGGCCAAGCTGAGCAGCAGAAAAAGCAGCAAACAAAGCCCTGCATGGGCTGTGCTGCACTGTCATTCCCAGAGCTGCATTCCCAGAGGAATGTGCCTGGGTCCCTGCAGCCACCGCCAGCCCCAGGAGCCTGCTGTGCCACCAGCCAACCTCAGAGCCTCAGCAGTGGGGCAAACCCTACCTCTCTGGGTCATCTGCAGCTCCCGGGAGGTGAAACCCCACCAAATGTCCTACAAGGGCAGTGGGACACATTGTCAGTGAGTGGAGAGGCCAGCAATGCCTGTCCCCATCAGGGTGCCAGGAACAGGGATGGGTGAGGAGCATTGCCTGCACCCAGGCTCACAGGGAAGGCAGTGCCTGGCAGAAACTGAGTTTTGGCTTTGAGTTGTTTTGCCTTGATTTAGCAAGTGGAGATGGAGTGAAGGAAACCTCTGAACAGCTCTGCCAGGGCAGAAGGGGTCATGGGGATGGTGTCACCCTCACCTCCATCAGGGATTCACATCCTGTCTTGTTTTCAATGTTTTAGAAACCTCCTAGTTTCCTGATGCCTTCCATAGCATTTTGGGGTGGAAAGGAAGGACATCTTCCCCGTCAGGAACCCTGTTCTGTACCACAGCCAGGAGCTGTTGGTGTCTGCACCATGTCCCCAGGCTTCATGTCCAAGGAAAGGTTTCTTTCAGAAAGCCTTTTTCCACATTAGTTTTTAGTATTTGTTTTTTCATTAAGACCCAAATCTCCTGCTTGTCCTCCTTAACTTTTGCTGAGTTTCTTTGTGTTGTCATTTCAGAGGCAGTTCCAAGGTTAAAGAAAACTCCTCATGCTGCAGTGACTGCAGCTCTCCAGGGGAAGGTTAAAGGATGCAAATTGTTGACAGAGGGCTTTTCAATTTAGCGTGCAAAGATCTGATGGTTGAAAGGTGAAGTTAGACAAATCCAGGGGAACAGGACGGGTGATCAGCAATTGGAGCCATTTGCCAGGGTTCCTGATAGATTCCCTTTCACCTATGATTTCAAAATGAAGATTGTGTGCTTTTCTAAATTATGTGGTCACGTACAGAAAGCATTAATTTGGGGAAACACTTCAGAGGAGCTCAGACTGGTCCTACACACAAAGCCATGTGCCCTGAATCCTTCCTGGGCTTTTCCGTATCTCCTGTGGTGGCCGGAAGGGTCCCAGACCACTTCAGGCCCATCCGGTCTCCCACTGCCCTGGCCCAGAGCTGCTGTCACCACAGTGAGACAACCATGGAGCCACCCCTGCTACTGCCTCTCCCAGCTCCATCCTGCCTCTCTAGTGCCCATTGTTGCCAAAGCCTCTGGCAAAGCCAGATCTGCTGGGCAAGGGGAGAGTTTTGGACCCTGCTGTGCTCACCAGCAGTCTCACCTGTGCCTGCCCCCAGCAACTTCTCCAGCTCCAAATAATGGATGGCAACTCTGCCCTGGTCCCTCTCCTGGTCTTGATCCTGCTTCCCCTCCAGTGGCACTGCCAGCAGCCAGTCCAGCTTTCCCCTGGGGGTGTTGCTGTGTGGGAGCTCAGTGCAGAACATTTTGGCTAGCAGCCACCTCCTCCCTGCTCTCACACTTGGAGCTTACACAGGACCCAGGGAGTTTTTAGGTGTTTTTTATTGCTCAGTATTTGCAATGCAGTCTCTGGAATGCCTGTCCCCTTGCCTGCTCTGAAGCTCAGATGTGCCTCCTGGGCTCATTTAAACTGTTTGCCTCACTCTTTCATTGCTTTTCTTTTTCTGCTGGAATTCAGCAGAATTCCCAGCTGACAGATCTTGCAAGCACCATCCAGGCCTCCATCCTTCCAGCAGTGCCTGTCCTACTGCCCCCAGGCCACCCTGCCCAGCCCAGGGACACCCTGCCAGGGGTAAATGTGTTCCTCCTGGTATTTAATTTCTTTTTTTGTCTTTTCTACCTGCCTGTTGGGGTCTCTGAGTTCTTAGCCCTAGTGAGCACTGGTTCTCCATGCTTAAAAATAAGTGGGGCAACCAGCATCCACTTCCTATTAACTGTTGTTAGTTATCAGCAATAATTGTAATCTTTTGTGCCTTGGACACAACATGGGCATCATCTCCTGGCCACTTCAGCCTCTCCTGCAGGTGTGTCCCAGCTGAGCACTGACAAATGATCCCACACAAAATGCAACAGCTAGGGAGTAGGGTCTCTATTTCTTCATTCTCCTGAATTTTATTTATTGTAAAGCTGTGTCTTTCCTGATGCTCAAACCTGCCACTGTGCCCATTTCTTGGACATTCAGATCCAAAAGATCTGAGATCCTTGTTTTGTGCTGTGTGCATGGAAATAAAATATGAATGTCTCTTGTTTAATGGTCTAAAAGTCTTTCTCGCTCTCAAAAGCCCAGCATCCCCAAATCCATTCTCATTTATAACATTATGAGTAATTCTACTGGCAGCAGCTTTTCCTTGCCATATATATTTATTAGAGGGAGAAATTCCCCATCCTGAAATGATGTTGCTGCTCGGATCAAATAGCTTTTGAACTGCAGCTCTGTGTTTAACCCTTTTGTTGCTTTCCATGTGCTGTTTTACCCCATACCATGCAGGGCAGAGTGTTCCACTCAGAGGAGAGGACACCTGGAATGCATAAAACAGCCTCAGCAGTGCTCAGAAAACAAAATTGGAGCAGTTTTAGAAAAAGCTGTGCCATTTTTTCAAGGTTAGGAAGCCACAGGGACCAGCATCCTTCTCCCCAAAGAGCAGAGATCTGCCCATGCCCAACTGATGACCATCAACTTGTCATTTGGGTATTGTCATGAGCCCACAGATACTCTGGGCTCAGCTGGGGGACACAGCTGAGTGTCCCAGCCCAGCTAAGGGGACTCTGCAGGGCAGGTAAAAGGTATTTCTGAGCTTTCCTGGACCTCAGCATGGTGGTGGCTGCAGAACTGTTCACAGCTCCTTCTCCACGTGGTGGTAATTGCGCAAAGGTTCAGAGCTCCCAGGACCTGGTTTTATACAGAGGAGCCCTCTTGAAGGAGGGGATCAGCCCTGTTTCCTGATAAAAAGTTCCTGTGGCATCTATTGTGGGAATGTGGGAAGGAGAGGGAGAGAAGTGAGTGCTGCCCAAAGGAGGAGGGCAAGGCCACAAGCGGGACACAGACCTCAGAAATCCTGGTGCTCTCTGGCTGTTCTTGGTGACAGGGGCACCATCTCCTGAGGAGCAGGGAATTTGTCAGCATGTTGGTGACAAATGGCTCTCGGTTGAGTAGAAAAATGGTTTATTGATTAGCTGGCAGAGGTACCCACGGGGACTGAGCCGCTACCGACCAGAGCCTGTCCTGCAGCCGCACTCTGCCGGGCAGGCAGGACCTGGCCCCGCCTGGCCTCTCCTTTCCATGGCCCTGGGTCCTGCAGAACACAGACAGGGGCTTGGGGAGCTCGTCCTGCTCCTTTCTCTGCTCCCTTCTGGGGCTAGCCAGGATTTCACTGTTCCCTGGCTTCCAGGGGCTCTCGGTGACGATCCCCACTGTGCAGCAGGACCATCTTCCTGGGCTGTCTCTTGGCAGTCAGGTCTCAGCTTCCCCATATTTCTCATTCCTGTGTCCCCCATCTGAGCCCAGCTCCAGCAGAGCACTCAAAAGCTGGGTTTAAGCAGGGAGCAGTGTTCTTGAACCTGGCTGCTGTGCTCCAACCAGGTATTTTTGGATGCTGCAGGCTGAGAAGCCCACGCAGTTATCTGAACTGCCTGAGAACTCTGAAATTTTCAAGGCTTTCCCCCTTCTCAGAGCTTCATTGCTGAAACAAACAGCCCAGTTACTTTGTTTTGCATTTTTTTTTCCTGTTCATCCTCTGTGTGTCTATCCACAGCACACCTTGAGCAAGCTGAGCATAATTAATCACAGTTTGCTTTCCTGTGTTCACATGGGATTCCTAATCCACAGTAAATCCTTTGGGGAATAGATGCAATTATGAAAGAAATGCTTATTAAAAAGAATGATATGTGCCATAAAAAATGTCAGGACAATTGTCCTTTAGTTGTTTGTCATATTGCTAGCTGTGATACACACTCCTGGTGCCACATCCCAGCTGTCCCTGTCCCCTGGACGTGCTGGGTTCTGTGTGCAGCTGCACCGAGCCCTCGGATTTCCCCTTCTCTCCCCATCCTGGGGGCTCCTATCCTGAGCTCACCCAGCAGAATCCTGTCACAGCCATGGACCTCCCGTAGCAAACACTGTCAGGATCTTTCCTGACTGAAATGGATAATGATCTGCTTGGAATTAATATCTTCTGCACGTGTCAATGTGACCAGCCTGTGAGGGAGAAGTGTTTGACAGTGATTTGTAGGTTTGACTGACACGGCAGAGGACAGACCACAGCAACTGAGCTGCTTCCTTCAGATTTTTGCCTGGCAAAGAGTGAAAAAGGAGGTTACAATCTAAATCCATGTGTTGGGACCGTGATCAGCACTCCTGAGATAGAAGAGTCTGAGGAAATGAGGACTGTGGGGTTGTGCTCTTGGATTTGGCCAGCCCTTTTTCAGGTTTAACCTTTCCCCTGTAGACTGGGGAAGTGCTGCCAGTCCACCTTCGCAGAGATTTTGAAGGAGCAACCAGACAAGCAGTGACAAAGAGATCTCCAGGAGAGCTCTTTGATAGCATGGTTGAGAAGCTTTTGGCTGAGGCCAAGTCATTGATGTGCCTGGGATGGTGTCAGAAGAGAGAGAAAAAGAAACAGAGGAAAAGGGAGATGGTTTTGCTCTGTGTTAGGAATAGCCATAGTTGCCACAAGCTGTAGAGAGCAAGGGAATGTGGGACATATTGGAAAACTGGGGGAGATGAGTGAATATTTCACATTGTGAGGCTGCTGACCTGTGTTTAATAATGTTTAGGATGGAAAAACCTCTGGGATCATCGAGTCCAACCATGCCCCTGCACTGCCAAGGCCATCACTAAACTGTGTCCCTCAGTGCCACATGCACACAGCTTTTGAATCCCTCCAGGGTTGGGGACTCCACCGCTGCCCAGGGCAGCTGTGCCACCCCTTTTGGTGAAGAATTTTTTTCCTAAAATCCAAAGGTCTAGAGTTGAATCAGGTCTTTTTGTGTGCAAATAGAACATCCAAATCTGAGGAGACAGAACAGGAGCTGTAGCAGGGGCTCTGTCTGTTCAGTTCCAGCCCATCACTGACCTTTGGGAGAGAAGGAAATTCTGCAAGAACTGAAATCCAGGTCACATTCCCAAGGTGTGAGCAGGAAGGGATGGAACCAGGCAGCTCAAGGTATGAGATGCTGTGCAATCAGCAGGGACTATGAAGGGCAATAAGAATCAGTTGCAGATAAGTAAAACATTTTGAAAGTGGCCAAAACCAGAATTTTATCCTTGGTTAGTCAAGGAATGGGCAGAAGCCATCTGGGCTGTTACAGCACTCTAGGAGATTGGCAGAGGCAAAGGTAAATTCTGTATTTACAGAGGTGAGAAAGAAGGAGGCTTGGAGAATTGTTATTAACATCCTAACCTGACTGCTTTAAACTCATGTTCCAGAAAAATATAATTTCTAAATTATATTTCTTAATGAAAATTTTAAAAAAAGATCCTTCCCAAAAGAAAAAGCCAATCTGATTTCCCTGTGTGATGAGACTAAATATTCCAGATTGAGAAGAAGCTGGGGATGCTGGATGCTTTGGCTTTGCTAGGAGTTTGCTGTGTTTCCCATGACATTCCTTTTAGCAAGGTTGGTGAGCAGGTCTCCACACAGCTGCTGTGGGAGAGGTGCAAAATATGGCTGGAAACCAGACAAGAGAAATCAATAACTGGCTGTCAAATAAAAGGATGGATTGAGTGACTTTCTGCAGGAATCCATCCTCAGTCTAATACAAGTCAGTGTTCTCCCTAATGATACAAATGATGGAATATTCGCTGCTCAGGCTGCAGAGCTTCAGGATGGGAATTAGTGCTGCAATTGCAGAAAAGGCGATTTCCAGCCGTGGAGGAGAAAGGACAATTAAGCACTGGATTGTGTTGCCTGGGGAGGGCTCTGGAGTTTCTATCATTAGAAGTGTTTAAGAAGAGTTTGGAGAAACATCTCCTGGGATTAATGGACAACTGACTCTGCCCTGGGGCAGGGCCAACACTTGAGGTCCTTCCCAGCCCTATTTCCTGTGATTCTTCATCATTCCAAAAGCAGCATCACATCTCTAATGACTTTTAGGGGAAAGTATGAAAAGTACCACAAAAATCTGGAAATATATGAAGACTTGGAAAAACAAGCACTGCATTTTGTTTACCAAAATCTCAGTATATTAACCTAGATTTCCAAACAAGTAGCATAAATTGAGTAGCCTGGCTTCCAGAAGCTAATGGGGCTCTTGCTGGCTTCCTCCACCCTGCCTTTGGAAAGCCTGGCTTGGGAAGGTCTCACTGTGGTAGAAAAGTGTTGGATTTCTAAACTAGAAATATGAACAAGGGTATTTATATGAAATGGGAATATTTTTTTTCCCATTGGTTCCTCTGGCAGAGACAGCTGGGCATTTGGCGTGATTGTGTTTGAAATGCAAAACGCACCTCATTGGAGAGTTGTTCCATGCAGTTGTTCATCTGCAGAGTGAGCTCTTGATGCCTGCTTGCCATGTCAGCAGGCTCGGGCTGAGAGCAGGGACGAGAATGGCAGTGTCACACATTGCAAACCCCACTGCAGCCCACACTGCTCAAAGCAAGATGACTTGCAAACATCCAACAGGAATGAGGAAGATGAATTGTATGCAAGGTCAGGCACAATGCCAGGAAACCAAGAGAGGCAAGAGCAGTTAATTGCTTTAGATTCCAACAGCCCCAAAACGTGCCCTGTGTGCAGGCATCCCTTCTTCACACAGCACTGGACCTCACTGTCCAAGCCAGCAAATAAAAGAGGCAATGGAGGCGCTTGTCGTGATTTTTAATGTCAAAATTAGATTCACGGATGCCTTATGGTCTCTGTAATTACTAGACATCACTCATCACTTTTCCCAGCTCAAGGGATACTCTGTTATTGACCTCACTGGGAAGATATAAATACATTACTGAATGGAAATATCACCATTTACTGTTGTGGAAAGGTCTACACCATAGCTCAAAGGACTCAGAAATCTTTATCTGAGTGTACCTACAGCAGAGGACAATGCTTGATATTGTTGATACGATGCCAAACCGCTGCTACTGAGGTCTTATCTTAAGAAGAAAAACCTATTAGAGGTTATTAAAGGAGAACAGCAACAGCAAACCACAAACTCAAAGGAATTTACTACAGTCAAACAGCTGAAAATCCCCCGTACCAGTGATGGAGTGGCCAGAGGACATGGTGGCCTCGCTGGTCCCAGGCTGCTGGTGCCACAGGATCTCCTGGAAGCATGTCAGGATCACAGAGAGCCACAGAAGATGGAAGAATGTTCCAGCCCCTGGACATGATGAGGAGAGGACTGAGAGCAGGGAGAGGCTAGGCAGGTGTGGCATTGTGTGGGTCACTGTGGTGCTGAGGGGCTCTTATGGTGCTGTGCCTCGAGCACCGTGCTGGACATTGGGCTCTGTGGGTCACCCGTGAGGGAGGATTTGCTCCCCAGCTCGTGTTTATCACTCCAGAGCCTGTGATGGAACACTGCTGGTGCCTCCCTGCTGGTGGCAGCCCCATGGGTCTGGTAGGAGGCACAGGAGGAGCCGTGGCCTCTGAGGACCTGGCAGAATGGGAGGAGGGAGAAGGTTTGTGCTGGCAGGCACTCATTTTGCTCAGACTGGGGTGTTTTATGGTGTTTTAGGATGGAACCAACCATGGCTGTGCCCTCTGCAAGGGCTGTGCTCTGAGTGAGCACCTCTGGTGTGGGGAACTGTAAATTGATGTGCTGGGGCTTAGGGCAGGGCTCACATCCCTCACATCCCGAGGGACCAGCCTGCAAGCAGCAGCAGGGAGAGGAGCAAGACAGCCCAGGAGAGGGCTCCAGGACCAGGCTCCCTCTTCCATCTGTGCTGCACCTCGATGGATGGATGCCAGCCAGAGCCCGGCCAAGCCTGCATCCCATGGAGAGAGCTGGCCCTGCAAATTACAGCTTCTCTGCCTGCAAGGGCTCATTACTGTTTATTGAGCTAGGGAGGTTTCTCTGCTTTCTATTTTGGGCCAAGCTCCCCTTGTATTTATTTACAATCAGTAGAGCAGCTGGTAGCCACTGGCATTGAAGAAAATTGCTGTGAAAAGCCGGAAATTGGCTTCTCACCTTATGAGGGGGGCTGAATCTGCCCTGAGGGACCCAGCCCTGCAGTCTGCCCCGCACCCCCCACCCCATGGCTTGTCCTGGTCCCTGTCACCTGGTTTCAGGTCCCACAGGTGTGCCTGAAGCAACCTCCAGTGCTGGCTTGAGGCGACCTGGCAGCAAATCTGCTTCAGGTGGTCAGTGCTGCATCTTCCACAACGTGTCAGCAACCACAGTGTTTGCTTGCACGTCTTTGAAAGGTACCTAAGGCTTTTTGCAGTGCAGTTATCATCAGGGATTCACTTTGAGAGGCTGGAGGAGTGGGGAAAGCCTTCCCAGAGGCCTGTGAGCTGTACAGCCCCATGTTCTGTGTGGTTCTGGGCTCTCCTGTGCTACCAAGCACCCATGCCCAGCCAGGTGTTGCTGCTCCTGAAATCATCACAGTTTCCAGCCTGGGAGATGAGAAAGCTGCTGTGCTGGTGTGGCACCCCCCAAAAACCTTTGCAGACCCTCAGTTTTGGGAATGGATCACTTGTCTGGCCTCTAAGTTCCAGGGGTACTGAGCCCTCCAGCAAAGCCTGGCTCTGACAGCTCAGCCTGGCCCTGGCTGTCCCCAGTCAAACCAGTCCCTCAGAAGCAGAAAAACTGGTGAGTGCCTGTGCATCCTCTCTGCCTGGCCCTGTGTAACCACCATGGCAGTGTCTGTAAGTGGTCTAACTTATTAAAGTTCAGACAGCAAGGGAAAGGATGACCTTTTGCATTTTGCCCAGAGCAGGCAAGGGGAATGTAATTATAATTTCATGTAATTCATCTCCTGACACTGTGTAACAGCTGAACTTCACTTGGTCAAGGGAGGGATGAGGGAAGAAGGACAGGAGAAGGGAAGCACCCCAGCAGCCAGCTGGGACAGCCTCCCCCAGACAGAGCCACGCAGTCCTGCACTGCTCAGCTGCCACCACGAGGGCTCCCAGCCTGGCCTGGGGGCAGAAGGAGCCTCTCCCCCTCACAGGAGGCTGCCAGGGCTATTAGCTCAAAGCTGCTGTGATCACAGGCCAGCAGGCAAACAACTTCCCAGCCCATGGGAACATCTGCTGTGGCTGGGGCCATGTGCTCTGCCAGCCTGAGTGTTCCCTTCCCTTCCCTTCCCTTCCCTTCCCTTCCCTTCCCTTCCCTTCCCTTGCCTTCCCGTTTTTTGGGTTGTGCTTTTGGGATCACACCATACCAAAACCTCTCTGTAGCAGGGGGGGCAGATGAAGGGTGTGCCCCTCTAAATCCCAGAGCTGAGGATGAAGCAAACCATCCAAACCCAACCCCGTGGTTTTACCCTTAAATAAAGCTTTTCTTCTGTCCAAATGTGCTGTACCTGAAACCCACACAGTGCCAGCCTCCTGTTAATTAGTTCCTTGTTAATTTGCTCTGCTGTCCCTGGGCTGGAGTGCTTCCCTGAGGTCCATAGGGAATGGAGGATGGACCAGCACACTCACAGCCCTGCAGGGTGGGCACCAAAGCCCTTTGTGCCCACCGTGCATGGTCAGGACTGGCAGGTGGTGTCTGCAGGATGCTTTATTAGCAGAGCAGGCACCATGTTTGCAGAAACAACATTACATCTATTTAAAAGCTGGTGACATCTGAAATCTATTTCTCCTCCCTGACTGATTAAATTCTGCTAGCTGGAGATTTTATCCCAGAGAAATCCTCCAGGAAGCTCTAACAGCAGAGTCAGTCTTTATAACATCAGGCACAATAAAACAAGAGTCCTCATTTTGCCGGAGGTTTTATCTGCGGGTGCGTGGCTCCCTGTGCCTGCCAGCCCCATTACCAACCTTGCACCCAACAGGAGTCATTAAATATTTATTTAAGAGGTTTTCATTCCTGAATGGTGAAATAGAAACCAGCAATCATTAAATGGGTTTGTTAAGATAAACAGTTTGGAGGAGAGAGCACAGTGCTGCCTAGCCCAGGGGACTGGGCAGTGGGATGCACGGGCTGCAGCTGGTTGCTGTTTGCTTCTCTGCTGATCCAGGGGAGATCCCAAGGTAGCACTGGATAAATTAACCGTGGGGTTTAATTACTGGATGAATGTGGGTGATGCAGAGCCCAAAGGAGCTGTGACATGGGCACCCAGCACTCAGTACTTGCAGTCTGACAGCCATGGTGTGCCAGGGCTGTTTGCCATGGGAGAAAGCAGCAGGGATACTGGTTAGGGAGTTTTTGTCATCAAGTTTGGGGCATTTTGGACTCTCAAAGCCCAGAAAAATGCCCCAGCTACCACAATAGAAATCCCTCCATCAGCATCAGGCTGCTTGGGCAGCGCTGCTCTCCACAAAGGCTCCAGCAGTGAAAATAATCTCATCAGTATCAGCCTCCAGCTGATCTCCCACCTCACCCCATGTGCCTCCTGTGGGTCCGTCACAATGGTCACCCTAAAGCCCTCAGTAAATGTCTTTTTCTTATTAAAAATGACCCTGACCTCAGCTTGATGAGATATTTGCCAGCATTTCCCACCCTGTGCATGCTCTGGGTTTGCCTTCCTGGTGGCAGGGCAGGACACTCCCTTTATGAGCTCTCCAGTCTCTGCATTAGAAGGTGTTTCATGGTTTCACTACCATTTTAAAAAGACCCTTCTGGGCTGCTCTCCTCCAGCTGTCCTGTACCAGCAGCTCTGGTGGACAGCAGAATGGGTGGGTGAAATGGGCTGTGCCACAGCACTGGGGTTTGGCAGCTTTGGTGCTGTTGAAGGAATTGGGTTTGCAGCAGGAGTTTGGGACGTGGGCACCCCATCCTTTCTGCAGAGTTACACCCTGGTCTTACTGACCCACAGAAAAGATGGCTGGTGTTGGGGTAGGGACACCAGGAACCAGACCCAGGCTGCTTCTACACCCCGAGTCCTTTGAAATGCAGACCCTGAAATTTGTGTTTCTCACCTTGCTGCTGAGCTGATTTGCCTTTCCAAATCTATGCCAACACTTATGGCTTTCATCAGGAATTTTTCTTCATTTGAGCAGGCTAAAGGTGAGAGCACAGCAATTGAAACAACGCGGCCCTCCCACCCATGGAGGGATATTACACTTACCCTGTTATTTTGTAGCATTAAACCAGAAAGCATCTGACATATTTTTGAAACACAGAGTTTCCTGCATGGTGGAAGGGAACGAGTTCTTTTGGTGGATGCAACTGAATTGTGCCACAAAGCACTGAAAAGCTGAGCTGCCATCCCCAGGCTCCTGCTGCCCTCGGCTCATTGCGGAGCACGGGGCACAACAGCCCCCTTATCACCCTACACACTCCTCTGCCCTGCTTGAAGCTCTCCAATCCCTTCCTTGCCTCATTTTAGAAAACAGTTTGCCACCTACCCTTGATCTGCATCAAGCTGAGAGCCTCTGTGTCCCACAGAGATGATCCAGGTCCCTGCGGGTGTTTGATCCCAGCTGTGGCCACCATGGCCATGGCAATTTGGTGGACTGAGTCCCACGCAGGTGGGACTTTGCAGCTCCCTCCCGAGCTGACCCAAATGTCTGTGTGCTGTAGGAGCCAGACCCCCTTGTCCCAGCAAAACCTCATTCTCTGTCCTGGCCCATGAAGACCCCAAAGGCTGTTTAGCCCCAGCAGGACCGGTAGTGCTGGCACCAGGGATGAGCCTGCTGGAATCAAAGGGCTTTTTGAATGCCACAGAGCATTTACATTCAAAAGTCTCCAAAAGGTTTGGGATTTATCTCCATGCTGGGAGGGAGCCTTATTAGTGGCTTTTGGGTACATTGCTTCTCAATAATGAGGACAATCCTGTCTCGGGAAGATAAATCCCAAAATAATGATGCCATTGTCTTTCCTTATTATAACTCCCCATCAGCCCCTCATTTAACTGCTGGTTTACCCAAAGATGGTGACTGGCTGGTTTAGTACAGGTAGATAAAACAATTCTTTTAATTGCCACCCAGTCTAAAATTAGCCCTTTCTTTGGCTAATGAGCCACAGCACAGCCCTTTGGGGAGCACAGTTTGAGCAAGGACAGCTCCAGCTCCTCATCTTCATGGCTGTGCTGGGTCTGCTTCTCCACATTCTACAGGACATCACCTGACCCTCCAGAGCAGTGCATGCTCTGCTCCAATCCCTCCTTTCCTCCACCTGCCCACTTTGCACAGGAACAGGAATACTGGGGAAAGGTTTCTTCAGCTTTGCAAAGTCTCCTACAATTATCACATGGAAGAGAGTGGCTGAGAGAAACAACCCGAGGGCAGAAATACTGCCTGGAAATAAATTTGGGAGAATATATTTCTGCTGTGACAGGTATGGGGAGTGCCAGAGCTGGACTAAACAGGCAGGAGGCTCATGGGTCATTATGAGTTCGACTCAGTTACCAGGGGATGCAGAGGTAGATGGAAGATGGATGTATTGTAAGAAGGTTTTCTGGAGATGATTTGAGCAATTTCAACTCGCTGCCATGGTTGGGATCGACTTGAAAGTTTCCTAATGAATTTCTTTGTCAGGAGGAAATTGGGCTGTTGAGTAGAGGAATGTGTAGAATAGAAAAGCAGGGTTCTTTCTGTTGAAAATCCACTAGTGAAAAATCCAGCTACAGCTGCCTGAACCTCTTGGTGTGGAGGCTCTGGGGGTGCCCTGTGTCCCTGTGTCCGAGGGCAGGGTTTTGCAGGAGCTGCCCTGCTCCAGGCACAGGCAGGATGAGGTCATGGTGAGGACCTGGCAGCTCCTTAGAAGGAGAAGTTTGTCCTTAGGATACAGGAGCAGTCTGGAGGCTCCTCCTGCCTCTTTTCCCCCATAATGTGATGCTCTATGAATATTGTAATGAATACAGTTACACCCTGAAAAAAAGAAAAACTCATTTATTTATGAGGTTATTTGATTTCCTCTGAAATGCCTCATCTAGCAGCCCCCTCCATTAGAAACTCTCTGAAGCCGTGCAAGAAAAATACAAGACTTGTTATTTAAATTAATAAAGCAACTGCAAATTTTTGCTGCACTTTAAAATATTACTATCGAAAATATTCTTCCATGGATTCATTTTCCTGCGGTTTTCTTCCTGAATATTCCTAATTATGGCTATAATTAATTTTAACGAGTCATCCACCATCAATTCCATCGTAACTTGCAAGTGTCCTGCAGCTGACTTTAAAAAAAATTCAAAGCTTTGCCCTCCTCTGGCTGCCTCTGTAATGAAACCTGGGATTACTTAAGGAATTGGCACTTGGCCCCAGCGATGCAAAATTGCCTGGTCCTCAGTCAGAGCTGCTGCTGTCCAGCCCGTGATGGATGGCACCATTCAGAGCTTTTATAGGCCCAACGAAAGAGGCCAATCTGTCCGAACTGATAAATCTCAATCCTCTGCAATATTTCATGGTTCTACCAGACATATGTATGGAGCCAATGTGACGCTTCATTTTCCTGGGAAAACAGCTCCTCCAAGGCCAATGGCCAACACCAAAGTCCTTGGACAAACTCTGACCTCTGGGGAGGACAGCAGGAAGGTCTGGGTGGAGGATGGAAAAGAGACTGAGAAGGTCTGGGTGGAGGTGGGAAAGATCTTGATTGAGGCTAGGAAAGTCTGAAGGGAGGTTGGAAAAGAGACTGGGAAGGTCTGGATGAAGGATAGGAAGGTCTGGATGGAGGAGGTGGATGGAGAAAGGTGGATCCGTCAGTGCTTTGGAGTCTCATCTCCATCTCCCACACCACCAGACCTCCCTACAAGAAGAGTCCAGCTGCTTGTGGACACCCAAGGGCGTGGGAGCCCTCAGGGGGCACCTCAGACTGAACTTCACCACACTGTTCTCGTAAGAGCAAGGAAAAAACTGAGCTACCAAAATAAAGAGACTTTCAGAGCAGGGCTGGCAGGTGGGAAAAAAAGCCAGGCCTTTCTTTAATTCCTGTATGAGTGTGTTCCTGGCATTCCTCTCCCTTGATTTCCTTTGTCTTTGCAAATCCATTCAGAGCTGGGCCACAGGGCTGGGGCTGTGGCAGCAGAATTTGGGGTGTGTTCATGCCTACTCCCACAAATCCAGGCTTGGGCTATTGCCACTGGATGGGAAAATGAATTTTTCCTGTTGGGCTGTTGCTGTGATTCTCTGTGACCCTTGTTAGATCCCCTGCCAGCTAAGCTGGTGCTGCCTTGAAAATTGTGAAAATACTGAAGTACAATCTGGTTTTATCTGCTGGTGCTGCACTGCCAATTCACAGGCTGTGTTTGCAGAACACCGTGTGCAGCCATCACATTCCTGCATGCTTCCAAGTGACATGCTGAGGTTTCTCTGGACCCCATGCCATCATCCTGGGGTAATGCTGCTCTCTCCTCTTGGGCTGTGCCTCTGATACCAGTGCCTCAGGGTGCCAACTGTCCCTGAAGGAAAAATACCCAGGATAACATCAGGAAATCAGGAGTAAAAGGGGGCCCAGAGCCATAATTTCACTTTAAATGCTTGATTCCCAAGCCTTTGGTGCCTGCTCGGATGCCCATCCCGGTGGCAGCATGCCTTAGCATCCAGAGCAAGGAAAGCAGGGAGGGAGAGCATTAGAAGCATTCAATTGACTGCAAAGCCCATGAGGACATGAAATACGCTCTCTACATACACAGGATTTAGTGATGATTGCACGAATCTGGGGAAAAAAAGCATTTCCTCTTTACGGCAGCTTGAAAGGGTGAAATCAAGGCTGACCAGCAACCACTGCTTTATCCTCCAATTTACTGCTCTCACTCCCAGCCCGGCCCCGAGAGCCCAGCTCCCTTTGTACCATTTTTCTATTAGCAGGTTTTATTTGTGTCCAGAGCTTTGTACCTGTAGAGCCAAACCCTCCTTGGCTCCTGCCTGGGCACTGCTCCAAGCCCTGCTGAGCCTGGAGTGCTGCAGGACATGGTGGGGTGGTGCTGGATGGTGGGACCAGGAATTCTGCCAGAGTACAGTGCCAGGAGCAGGGTGGAGCCATGGGGGCTTTATATTGCACCAGGCTTTATATTGTCAGACCAGGAATAACTGAAGGAAAACAAATGGATCCAGCCGTGCCTCAGTTTCCCTCCCTATCCTGATTAACGCCCCCAGGGGGCATCACAGGTTGAGGAGGGGTGCAAGGGGCTCAGAGACCTCTTGCTCTGGCCTGGCCACCCACCCAGGGGACCCTGGGACAGCAGGGACAATCCTGATTTTCACACAGCCTCTGTTTCCTAGCAGGCTCTGGTGAGATTTGCTGGAGGTGCCAGATCTATCTCTAAGCATTGTTTTCCAGCTTCTGCCTGGCCTGGGGTCTTCTGCATCTTCCTCTGGCCTCATTCCCAGCCCTCCCAGACCCCAGAGAATAAACCCAGTTAAAGTTGCCCTGTGCTTGGCTGAAGACATTTAATCACTGTCTGGATGTGATGGAAATATGAGCTACTCCTGTGCCAGTCAGGACACGCTCCTCTTGCACAGACGAAGATGAGCAAGGAGCCATCCGAGCATGAAATAGTTGTCAAGCTTCCAGAGGGTCACAAGATATATGGATTACGAAGTAGAGACTCCCACAGATCTCAGATTATCAAACACAAGGACTGCAGAAGATTCCTCCAATGGCAGGAGTGCTGTCCTGAATTCAGAGCTGGGCTGGAGCACCAGCCCAGGGGCTGCTGGAGTCCACGGGGCTCTGCTCACAGCCTTTGGGTTCAGCCCAAATTCAGCTGTCCCTGCACACAACTTCTCAGTATCAGAATCATCTCGTGCCTGTTTCTGTCTTTTGCTCAAGGGAACAGGTAGGCTTTGGATATGGTTCCACTCTGGGGAGCAGAGGCCACCCAAAAGTTAGAGCACTTGGAGGACTGGAGATTGGCATAAAACTGGAAGCTTTGGGAACAGGAATGACCAGGATTGGCAGTATTAGGTTCAGTGGGAAGCCATCCCGTGGGCGTGGATCAAGTGCCTGTAGAACAGGCAGTCACCATGGGAAACCTGTTGGAGTAGGGGAACCCCTGGGTGCCTGAGATCCACAGAATTCTTCTTCTCGTGGGAGGACCCTGCTGTGCCCCTGAGCCCCTTCCCAGAGCCCCAGAGCTGAGGAGGAGTGAGGCCATCACAGGTATTGGTGATCAGAGGTGACAAGGCTCCTTGGGATTTATCAGTGCCCTTGGCTCTGAGCTGTGCAATAACCTCATCCCCCTTTCCCATAGCCTTTTCCAGACCATAGGAGCTGCGGCTGAGGGTCACTCCCTGTTATCTGCCTCAGTGCTGGTGGCTGGGAGCATGGCCCTGGCCAGGAGAGCCGTGGCTCGCTGGGCTCCTTTCCCCAGGAGGAACCGCTGGTACAGGCAATGTCCGTGAGACCAGGGCATGGGCTCAGTCAACCAGGAGGTCCCTCCAGCCCCAGGTCAAACCCTGAGGTCACCCTCAGGCTCTGCCTATCCCAGATTTCAGGGGAACAGCGCAAAGGCTGCCTGTGAGCCAAGGAGCCAACAGAGAGCTGCAAGCACCTCTCCCTCTCCATGTTTCTGCTCTGCCCATGCCCCTCTTTATTCGTCCAACCCCCCTGGCACTGAGGAATTCCCCTGGTATATCCTTACAGAGTCTGCTACATAACTGCTCCCTAAAGCCAGGCCTAGCGGGGAGCACAGCCATGCACCACCCTCAGCTCCACTGCTCCCTAAAGCCAGGCCTAGCAGGGAGCACAGCCATGCACCACCCTCAGCTCCACTGCTCCCTAAAGCCAGGCCTAGCAGGGAGCACAGCCATGCACCACCCTCAGCTCGGTGCACGAATGCTCATTCTGCCTTTCACCACCACCCACCAGTTGTTCCTCCCCAAAGCCCAGGCTCAGCCCAATTTGAATTAACTACAGGAGTCAGACGTCAGCTGCTTTTATGTAACTCTCCCATGTAATTCCATCTCCTCATTTCCGCTCCCCCACTAATTTATTCACTCAAGGTTTCTTTAAATCAGCCCTGGCTTTTTTTCTTTCTTTTTTTTTTTTTTTCCTTTCCACAAGGTCTCTTTGTAAATCGTGTTCCCAATCCAAGGACTTGGCACTCCCTAGGTAGCCAGAGTGAGCAGGAGCAAGCCTCAGAGGATTGGAACACAGGGAAAACACCTTCTCATGGGTTTTGCTGTGCTGAGGTTGCCCATGATTCCCTCCTTGCCTAATTACTTCTATTTCAGCATTTTCTTCTACTGCTTCAGCAAAGAGGCAGGCTAGGCTTTTAAAACTTGCAGCATTAACATATGTATTTTTTTAAATCTTTCCACTGATAAATTGTGAAGATTTGAAGTACAGTTATTGTTCTCCAATACAACAAGATGAAGAATTACCCTGTGCACTTATTGATCTTCAGTAGATCCAATACTTAAAAAAAAACATCTCCCTGAGGAGAGGGGCTTGCCCTCCGTTTCCTCTCCCTAGCTGTGCCGAGAGATGCTGGGATGTGCTTGGCTGGAGCCCACGGATGCAGCATCTGTGGCAGAGCTCACTGGCCCCACCAATGAGCCACCTGAGGACCTGTGTCTCTCTCAGCACTCCTTCTCACAGAAATGACTCTTCATTTAGCTCTTGTGTTGACAGGGCTCAAATTAAGAGGCAATTGAGGCGGCTCTCAGAGTGAGAGATGTTCACGAGTCCTTCTGAACACACAAAGGGGCTTGTAGAGAAGCCAGCACCCCAATTCCTGCAGAGCTCAGGGGATAATTACCTCAGGCTTCATCTCCACATCAGGGTTAACCCCTCACTACTTAATCCACCCCCATGTGCCAGCAAACATCCTGAGCACAGTTAGGCAGGGACTATCCATCACCATGCTGGAAGAGTCTCAGAGTGGGCTTGGTAATACCTGGGCCCTGCAAGAAGAGTTATGGAGGTATTAGGACCAAAAAATCATCTTATTTGCTTATTGATTTCCAATAAAACCTAATAATTAGAAAAATAGCCCTGCTGACTTGTGTGTGCCGTGCATACAAAGGAAAGAGGCAAAATCCCCCGAGGGGGTGACGGTGCTTCCATAGCAGTCCTGCCATCCCTCTGGGCTGACAGACAAGTGTCCCTGCAGCTGGCATTAGCTTGGGTCCCGAGGGAGAGAGCAGATAGCATCAGTGCCAGGAGCCTGGGACATCCCTGGAGCCAGAGAAGGGCTCTGTGAGGCGAGGACTGTCACAGCCAAGAGCCAGCACTGTGCTGTGGGTATGGGGCACCCGAGTGCCAGCGGTGACACTGCAAACCCCTGTGTGACCTCGTCTCTACCAGCACCACCCACAGCCCCAGTTTGCACTGGTGGGGAGGTGCTGCCATGGAAAAGCTGGTGCTGTGGCTCTCAGCATGTAGGGTCAGGCTGGTCCTGCAGTGACAGGAGTGTCACCTCGGCCGGCGCCAGCACAGGGCCATGGTGATGCTGCTGAGGATCAGCTGTGCCTCCTGTGTGGATAAACAAAGTATTTTTCTCTCTGCAGGTTCCTAATATAGTGCCTTCTACCCTCTGTAAATAGCACACTGGAAGAGTGGTTTGTCAAAAGCAGGTCTGGGGAATTATCTGAACTCAGCCTGTGTGATGAAAGGCTCTGAGCTGAGGGCCCCATCCTGCACGGGAGGTGGGGAGCTGGGGGATAGCAGCAGCACTGAAGTCAGAACTCATTTGCTGCTCTTTCCTGCTGTACTGCTGCCCAGACTCTGAGCAAAACACCCCCAAGGCGCTGATGTTCCAGTGCCAGGCACAGTGAGGGCTGTTACCCACAGCTTTGCAGGGGACTGTCAAAGTGATAGGGAGGTTTTTGCAAGTCAGTCTTTGATGTTTTGATGTTTTACCTTTGCTTCATGGAACTTTGGAACATTCTCATGCCAAACACCTGATTGTTTGCTTTTTTCTGCTTCCCAACCTCCCCAATGCCTCCTCACAGCTGCTCTGTTGCACTTCCTCTGTTGTTGCATTTGCTCCTCTTCATCTAAGCAAGAAAAGAAGCATTAATCACTGGAGTGCATTGCCCTTGCCAGGGATTTTGGGCATCTCCCAGAGCTGGCACCCCAGCACAGGGCTTGGTGCAGCATGTGTTAGCCCAGCCAGGGTAAGGCAAGGTATCACCACCTCCTGCCATGGTGGGCACCACCCTTGGCTCCAGAAACCCCCTGCCCTGTCTGATGAGAGATAAATCACCAGAGGAAGATAACACACAGAGGGGTTCCCAGTCCATGGCTGTTGGCCATTCCCATGGTGGTTTCACACACCAGAACAAGCCACTTCTCACTCAGCATGTGTCACACTCAGTCCCACCCACATGTCCTGGCCTCTCAAGGCTCTCCCTTGTCCTTGGTATTTATCAGAGGAATAATAACCAGGGAAGGAGCTGGAAAGAGGCTCTACCCAGTGGCCAGACATGCCCTGGGGCAGGAGCAGGTGCTGTAGAGAGACAGGCTCTGCACACTGGGGGAGGGAGGTTCACTCTAATGTGGGGCTGGAACCATAACTGCATCCTGTCAAAGCTGCCCCATTAGCATTCTGCACCAGCCTGGCTTTCATAAGCTGGTCTGAGTCCATAAGATAAAAAGTAATAACACTGCCCTCCACTATTTATTAGCTGCCTTTATGTCTCCCAGGCAAAGTCCTTCCTCCTCCCCATGCTGAGCTCCTTCAAGATGTGATGCTGGTGTTCTACAGGCCCAGCACCCAGGGCTTCACCAGGCTCCAGGAAGTCCATCTCCTGGCTCAGGAGTTGTATTCCAGAGATGACAGGCACTTGTTCAGCTCTTGCCCTCCCTTCCTGGATGCCCAGGGTGGCCTCATGCTCCTGGGACAATTCCCTTCACCTGGCAGGAGAAAATGTGGCGATCAGGGTCTGCCTGGGCAGGGTCCTCACAAGGGCACTCACCTTTTTCCCCCACTTCAGGGCTATTAAGTTGTTGAATTTTAAATTATTTTTCCTCCAAACTCTAAAATTACCACTTTTAACAAAGCATGTGTTCATTGTTCAAGTTGGGCTGCATAAGTGTCTGTGTTCTTTGGGGTCCTGTGGATGTTCTTCTGGTAGATAGGAGACCCTGGTCCCCTGGCCAAGCTTTTCTGGGGTATTTTCTCCACCTTGGAGCTGTGCAATGTCTCCCTCTCTGCACTCTGCCCAGATGAGGGACTCAAGCACCACTATCCCTGCTCACCCGTGATTGTGTTGGACTGTATTGACTGAATTAATTACAGCTGAGCTTCAATATTGAAATTACTCAGACTTCTGGACAGCCAAGCTGAATCAATTAGTCTGTTAGTGAAAGCCACAGCCAGCTGAGCAGCAGAGGGATGCTGCACCCTGGGAAAGGAGGCAGAGCAGCTGCCCTTCCTCAGAGATTGCCCCATGCTGCATGTTTAAAGGAATTCTTGTGGGTTTGCCCTACACCAGATCGTTGTTTTAGCCCTGGTTCCCCAGACTTGGTGAGTACATGATTTAATCTGCTGTTTGCCAAGGCTGAGCTGGCTCCTTGGGCAGGGCTGCAGGAGCACACAGCACCCCCGTGTTCTGCAGGGGTGGGAAACGTGCCGGGGGGACAGGAAACTCAGAGTCTTGGTGGCTGTGACTCACATGGATGATATTTCTAAGCCCCAAATAAAGATGTGGATAACAGCAATAAAAATTTATCACCAGCTAATACAAAGATGTAGAATTGGGGTTAAAGTATGGATATGTGCTGTTGGCATGCTTCATCAAGCACCCCAGGATTTCCATCAGGGAATGACTCTCCGACAAGTACATGTTCTTCTAGCTCACTGCAGCATGCCCTGGCCATGACACTGGGAATTGACTCTTTCCAACTCGCTCCAGTTCCAGGTGTATCTCTGTCAGGAGGCTCTAGGTAGGATTTTGGCTCTGTCTGGTGCACAGCCCATTCCAGCTTTAAATTCCTTCGCTTTTCACTGTCACTGCTCTGGCTGCAGAAACAGCTGTGCTGTTGCACATCCAGGAGCCCAGCTGGAGATTTCCTGGATTTTTCTGGAGAAGCACCTGGAGGAATGGCTCTGCTGAGGCATATCTGGCTCCTCACAGGTGACAGGGGTGGCATTGCTATAACAATTGTCACCTGAGAAACAGAGAGGTACAGACATGCCAGAGCAGTGGGGTTGTTTCTATTTTCCTGAGTAGGTTGGCTCAGTTTGTCTTCCAGCCCTGGTGAGGAAACCCAGAGCAGAGCCCAAAAGTAGCCCCTGCTCCATGCCCCATTCTTGGCACAAGCCACCCCACAGCAGAGGGCCACCACAGCCCATCAGGTGTCTCCTGTAAGTGTAGAAGAGGCTCAGGACCAAATAGAATGGACTGGGACCGAGGAAATCAATCCCAAAATATAGAAGGTCCCATTGAGATCAGTGCTTCAGCTCCTTTCCAAGCTCAGCCTCCTCTTTGGACTAAAAAGCTTCTTTCCTCCTCCTGAAACTTCCAGGACCGGAAACTTCCCTAAGCTAACTCCTAAGCTGTCAACATGTCTTGCTTAAATAAGATCTTCACAGGGATGCTCTTTGGATCCTTGCAGTTTTATTTATTTAGTTGGTTGAGTTTAAGATTAATCATAAATGGGGAAAGTGCCAGAGACATACAAAAGAGGTTCTAAATAATTCTGAGTGATTGAGAGCATCATGATTAATGGGATCTGCTGATGCCATTCGGGTGGAAGCAGCCTTCTGAAAAATAGATTTATGTTAAATGGAAAAATACAATAATGTCATTCACAACAGGAGAAAACACACGACAGCAGAATCTGCCCTGAATGGCCGCCACACAATTCAGCCTCACAATGAACCAAGCTTAACTCCTCTAAGCTCGCTGTGTCCTGATTCTAAATCCATTCATTAGATTTGATTGTCTTCAGTCCTCCCCAAGTGTAATATATTCTTTCTTACAGAATTCACCATGCTTCATATCAGGCATGGTTTAATATTTCATACAGTTCATTAAGTAACACGTTCAGCTCACAATGCCTCACTCTTAATCCCATATTCATCCCTGTGAAACCCCCAAGAAACAGAAAAAATGGGGGAGTGGAGTGACACAGGAGTGAAGTGAGATGGTTCTGTGAATGGACCATGTAATTAAAGGATATTTGCCAAAGGAGAGGGAGTGAGGACAGTCCTGGGTCCCTGCCTGTGGTGAGGCTGCCATGGGCAGGGTGGCCCTGGGGCAGCACAGCTTGTAAGAGGATGTCTGGATTTTCCTTCGTCCTTGTCTGAGCAGGGTTGTGATTGCTCCCTCCTGCCACACTCCAGACATGAACCAGAGAGAGCTGCTGCTTGTCCCATGCTCACCCCACAGATCTGATTAAAGCCATAAATCCTGCAAGTGAGCCAGGAATGGTGATAACCCAGCCTGCTCTGGGGCCGAGGACAGTGAGGGCTTTTCAAAAGCTCTGGGTGGTTTTAGGCACCTGATTTTAGTTTGGGGTTTGGGGTTTCCAGCTGAAGCACCCTCAGGGAGCTGTAGCCCCACGGGCCCTGCCTGCCTCCATCCAC
The DNA here is from genome assembly GCA_013400575.1 of Peucedramus taeniatus. Taxonomy (NCBI): domain Eukaryota; kingdom Metazoa; phylum Chordata; class Aves; order Passeriformes; family Fringillidae; genus Peucedramus; species Peucedramus taeniatus. Next base: position 23,688 of record WBNO01008540.1, on the reverse strand, counting down.
ACAGCAGCCCTGCAGCCCAGCTCCACCAGCCCAGCTCCTCCTCCGTGCCACCCCAGAGTGTCCTGCAGGGCACTGCTGCCACGGGGGGACATGGGGCAGGGGGAACAAAGCAAATTGTCCCTGTGTCTTCACAGGACTGTGCACAGCAAGGAGCACGTTCTCCCACCAGACCTTCCTCCATTTCAGAGCAGGACTCTGGCGGGAGGAGGTGAGGGGAGGTAATTCATTCCACGCACAAGAAACTTGTTTTGGTAGGAACTTAGAGCCAGCAGTGGGTGGGAATTTCTGCCCTGCTCCAGAATATGGTGAAATACTAGAAATTTCCCCAAGGAGCGTGAATCAAGTCCCTGCATCCAGAAGGGCACTCTGTCTGATGGGCCAAGGCTTCTATGCAGAGGAGTCTATTATTCCTTCACGTGATGAAAATTAATAATTTATACATGAACAAAGTGACTTTGCTGTAATTTCTTGTTAGCTGTGATTCCTCCTTGGCAGCCACAGGGATTCTGGAAGGGATCTGAGGAAGGAATAATGGGAATGGATGGAGATGCCCCTCTGGAGGGCAGAGTGAGCAGCCCTTGTCTTGCTGCCTCATGGGCTCTGTGCTGGGACCAGATAGTGCCCCAGCAATAAATATCCCTGGCTGCCCCATGCACACCAAATGGAGATGTGTGTTCTACCCAGCCCTCCAGAACTGGGAATGGCACCAGTGCTCCACAGGACTCCTCTGTCCTTGGCAGAGGGACCCTGGTAGTGCCTGAGCTTGGAAAGGAGGACCTTGGGATGCTTTATCCAAAGTCCAGGGAACAGCAGAGTGCCAAGCTGGGACTGTCCATGCTGCTGGTCAGAGGGGTGTTCTGGGGCATGGCTCTCCTGCATCTCTCTTTTTCTCTCCAGCACCTGCTTTCTCTAGCTGTGCTCAAGTCAAGGAAAGGAGTGTCTCGTTCCTTGTGTCACACTCAGCAGAAGGGAGGGACTCTCTGGAGGCCTACAGTTCCCACTCCCTGGCAATCCCAGTCCTTCCTTAGGGCAGCTCCAACCTGCCAGCAGCAGATAAGCCAAATCCTGCAAAAGTTCTGCTTTCAGCTGTCCACTCATACACATGCTCTTGCTCAGTACCTGTTCCTCCCCTGGCAAAAGGAACCTGTGTTCACTGATAATTCAGTGTGCTGGCACCAGCAATGGCAATGCAGGTGGTGCTCCAGGACCATGACACCTGGCTGGGGACAAGGCCCCAGGTGTGGCCTCAGGGGGGATTTGTCCTCCTTAGTGCTGCTTTGCACAAGTGTTCCCTCGCTCTCATCCTTCTCTCTTTCCCCCCCTCTCCTCCCAGCCCCTTGCTGCCCCGTCCCAAATGCCAGGAGCTGTTTGGAGTTGGGTCTCATTCTCCCCCTCTAGAAAGAGAAATATTCTCCCAGTGTCTGGTGGACTCAGGAGTCAGGGCTGCAAGAGGGTTTTGGACTTGGGCATTTCAAATGGGTGTGGATGGCTTTAGCCCCAAAATCTTTTGGGTTTTTTTTTCCTTCCAGTGCAACATTCCTGCTTCCATCACTGGGCTGGATTTCTGCCTTTTTTCCTTTTCTTCCTCCCACCAGATTTGCTTGCACAGAAGAATCACAAGAACAGAAGGTGAAGTTAGATCTTTCTCCCCTTTTTTTTTAAATTTTATTTTGGCATCCATTGCCTGCCTTTTGCCAAACTGCTCCAGTTCCTCTTCCCCAGTGCCCATGCTGCCTGCCCAGCATGGGGGACACGCAGCACCAGCGGTGCCAGGCGTGGTGGCCATCAATTGCCTGCAAGAGGAGGGGGTGGCAGAAACACCAACCCAAAACCCAGGGGAACACCTGTGTGGGTTTGGATCACCCTCTGACGAGAAGCTGCAGCACCAGGAGCTGAGCTGAGGTCGCTGCTGTCTCCCAGTGGGTGGGAAAGGCTCATCACCACGGGTGGAAGCCTTGGAGCTCCCCACCTGCATCCTCGCTGCCTCTCCTACATGCAGTCAGTGTGTTTAATCATCCTTCCCACCTTTCTTTGAAGCCTTCCCAGCTTTACTACATCCCTTTCCACCTGTGCAGTGCTCAGTGTGTGGGTGCACAGGGAATTCATCCAGTGGCAGCATGATTGGGGCTGTTTTGCTGTGTTGTTCTCTGAGTAATCCCTAACCCTTGAGATGCGTTTTTTCTTTTATCTCTGCTGAGCAACGAGCTGATGTTTTCGGAGAACTATCTATTATAACCCTGAGATCTTGTTCCTGAGAGTTAATAGTCAGCTCAGAGCCCATCATTTTATTTCTGAAGTTGGGGAATGCTTCTCCCATGTGCACTGCTATTTATCCACACTGCATTTCTCCTGTCACTTTCTTGGTCAGTCACTCACTTCAAGGTCCTTCTGCAATTCCTCATGGTCACTCCTTGTCCTTAATATCTAAATAATTTGAAAGCATTAACAAGAAGCTCTCATTTCACTCTCCACTCCCTTCCTCTCCCAGGGAGCCTCCATATAGAGCCTAGGAGAAATTCTGGGGAAACTCATGGACTACAGAAAAACTGTGACCCATGGAAAGGGATGGAAGAGAAGAACCCGTGTGGCCTGGTGGGCATCAGCATCTGGGAGCAGTGGGGACAGGCTCCAGGGAACTCAAGGGACAGATATCTGCAGGGACAACTTGTTTTGATACATTACCCCCAAGATTCATCAGTAAATGGGATTGAAGAGCCTTTAATGACCATAAAGAGTGAAAAATTCCAGTGGAGGGATGGCTGTGGCTTTCCTGCCCAAGCAGATGCTCGTCAGAATTGGTACTCTCCAGGGAATTTCTCCAGAAGGTGGATGGAATAAAGTGATTCACAGTATTAAAAAAATAAAATAAAAAGAGAGACATCAGAGTTCCTGGAAGCTGTTCAGTTGGCACCGGGAAGGCTGCGAATAACAGACGCCCAAGGGAACCAATGTTTGAAGCCAAAGCAATTTGGGTAACAGGACAGGCTTGAGGGGAAAAAAACCACACAGGTTTTGGATTCTGCTGCGCATCAATGCTAAAAAAGAAGCCACACATGTTGTGAATGTACAGCCCAGGAACTCATTTTGTAGGCACATTCCTAATGTGGCATGTGGTGTGCTCATTCCTATTATTGATAATAGCTAACTGCAGCTCCTCCTCCTGCTTTTCCCTGCTCAGCCATGGAAAACATGGGACCCAGATGCTGTAAAACAGCTTTAGAAATTTCCAGGTGAACCTATATTGGTTGTTTTGAGGTCTGCCTTGGACTCGCAAGGTTTACAGTGCAGAGCAGCTGTGTCCAGGGTGGGATGGATCCATTTGTTTCCTATATTGGCACCTAAAAGGGAGGGCTGGAGAGGCACATTCCATTCAAATAGTTTTGGCATCGGCTTTATTTGACCAGTGAGGCTGTGTAGCAAGAATGGCAGGATTCAATCTGACCAGAGGTACTTCTCTTAAAATGTCAGATGATGCCTCGAGCCCCCACAGAGCTGAGAGGATGTTTTCCTTCTGCAAACCAGAATCAAACCTTTCCATTCCCCTTTACCTCACTTATAAGCCCAGGGGAATTAATGGAAAGCTGGTGATAAATCAACTTTTTTCTGGGAGGAGAGGAAGAAGTGTTCTTCATCTTCCTCTCCCAAGCCACAGTCAAGCCTCTGTGCTCTCCACGTTTCTGTCTGTGTAAGGTGACAAGGGACATGTCACTGCTGCAACAGCCACCTCAGCCAGGCCTGCAGAGCCACCTGGGCAAAAAGAGGAGAAGTTCTGCACCTCTGAGCCACCCTTGGTGCTGCATCTGCTGGGACTGCAGCAGGACAATGACTGACACCTGCCAATGTCCCACCAGCCTTTAACACAAAAGAGGTTGGCATTGAAGGGACCTGAAGGGCCATGGCAGGGACACCTTCCACTGTCCCAGACCCAAGCCCCTGGGTTGGTTTCTAAACCTGGCCTTGGACAATTCCAGGGATCCAGGGGCAGCCACAGCTTCTCTGGGCATCCCAGAGCTGGAGGCAGCTATGCGGGGGGGGTCTCACCTGAGTGAAGCAGAGAGGGTCTGCTGTGATTTATGACAGTGTTGGTCTCATTTGAGTGTAACATTTTCTTTGTGGCTGGTAATATCCACAGTGACCTTTCCATATCTGACATCAATTCTACCTGAAACTTTCAGAAACTTATTTTATTAAAGACGTTGGGGAAGTTTACCAGGCTGGTAAAGCAACACCATCCACATCTACAATTGATGTCCCAGTCCTGGGGGACCCAGGATGTCTCTGCCTGAAGTGCAGATGGTCTGTCACCATCAGGAAAGCCCCCAGAGGCTGCTGTATCACTATTCCCCAGAGAGAGCTGGCACTGCTGCAGCTGCTGGTCCCTGCTAGTGAACTGTTCATCCACACCCAGGTCTCTTCCAAACTGATCCCTGGGGCTTCCCAGGTGTCCTTGCTGGGGTTGTGTCCTGGCATAACGGATACAGGTGGTTCTCTTAGCATGTGTGGTGTTTCTCTTGGAGCTTTCACACACAAACATTTCCCTTTTTCCCAAATCCACAGCAGTTTCCACCCAGGTCCTGTGCAGCACCACAGACCCTGGGCTCTGCCATTCAACCTTGAAGGGCTACAAAAAATCCCTTTCCACTCAGAGCCCAGAGATGTGCTGGGTGATTTGCAGCCTAAACCTAACGAGTTTGGTGGTTCTGGTCCCCCAGAAGTGATGGACAAGCCATTGGCCAGTGGGATGGTGAGGCCACCCCAAGAAGCCCCTTGAATGGCCATGGCAAAGTTTTGTAGGTGGGATGATGATTTCCTGTGGGGACTGGAGGAAGATGGAGCAGAGCAACAGGGACAAAGAAGCTGCAAGCTGAGAGTCCATGATGGATGGTGAAACCACCATCAGATTTCAGATTCTGCCCTAAATCTCCAGCTCCACCATTTTTCAGCACCCTGGGGAGGAGCCCCCCCCATCAGATGCCAGCTGGGCCACCCATCTCACCAGCCATGGCCACATGGGGCAAACACCACTGTCCCAAAATGCCGTGGGAGGACACCTAGGCACTCGGCTCTTCCCAGGAGGGAGATGAGGATGGGGCTGGCGTGGGTGCCAGTGGGGGGACAGAAGAGGGGCTCACCCCCAGCCCCTGACTCATGGCAGTCCCCACGGGCTTGGCATGACAGCACGGCTGCCTGCGGTCGTCTATGGCAACTAAACCACCTTGGAAGGCTGCACTGCTTGTGTGGGCTTGAAATTGTGGTTGGTTTTGTTCCCTCTAGGGGGAAAAAAAAAAAGACAATCTGATTTGTATGTAACTCCAAATAAATTCCTTGTTAACCTTTACAGCCATCTGGAGGGAGTCACTCCTCGCTGCAGGGCCGTGGGAGGGAGCGATGCCTCTGCTGGCAGATTTTGCAGGGGCTGGCACGGGGGGAGCTGGAAGCCCCTGCTGGGTGGGAGCCAAGAGCCCTGGAACACCCACCAGACCCAGGGGCGGAGGATACTGGGCTTTGGAGTGGCCTGGTTTGCTGGAAGCCATGGGCTGTGTTGGGCTGCCCCTTCCCTCCAGTGTGGGGCACAGGGAATGGGAACAGCCCCTCACTGCTTGTCTTGGGTGTGAGCAGAGAGGGGAACCCAGGCTGGGGGCCCTGTTCATGTGAGGGTCACGCTGCCCCAGTGCCACAGCCCTGCTGGACACCTGAGCTCTGGGCTTTGCAGCTGGGGGTTGAGGGTTCAGGTCTGCTCCAGGTGCTGAGTCTCCCATGGCATGAGGGCAGAGCTGGATCAGACCTGAAGGTCCATCCAGTCCATCCACTCCCACGGAGCACGATTTAGCCAAAGGCTTCTCCCTCACAGAAGCCTGCAGCAGTCCCTGGTAAATCTGCTCTGAACCTGCAGGGAATTCCTTCTCCGCCAAATGCTTCCTGTGGAGTCTCTCCTCTTGACAGGCACTGGGTGTGACAGTCCTTACCTGGGTCTGACAGTCCTTACCTGGGCCTGACAGTCCTTACCTGCACCTCATGCCTGTCCCCTGGAAGTGTTGGTTGGCAGGAGGGATGAGCAGAGAGGACAGGGGACACTGCCACCCCTCTGGCAGCCCCATGGCAGCCCGGACAATGGGATCAATTGCAGCTTCTGCAGATGAGAGAAGGGGCAGCACCAGCCAGATAAACACAATGCAACTTTATTTTCTTTCTTTCTTTCTCTGCTCCTTTTAAAATTTATAAATATTTTGAAAGCTCTCCAAACGGAGGGAAAAAACCACCAAGTTGTACATGAGTGACTCAATGCAGTGTCACTGTGTTCATTAAGAAAGAAGGAAATCAAGTCATTACCGGGCTGAATAAAGAAGAATCTTTTGGTTGACTAAGAGAGGGGAATGCACTTGCAACGGGTGGGATAAAACAGGAGCATGGCTGCTTTCCAGCCCTGCTGAGCTCTTTCTGAAGGTCTTAATTATAAGCAGCTCAAAAAAAAAAAAAAAAAAAAAAGCCGATGAGAAAAGGAATTTACAACACAAAAGAAATAAATTGGATCTCAGATGCCTCTATACATATTTAATCATTGGGATGCTGATGAAGAGGAATCTTTAATATGAACTGCCTCCATCCAGCTTTGCTTGCCGAGGGCTCTGGGGGAGGCACCGTGCCCGGCTGCTGGCAGATTTGGCTGGTGCAAGGGATGCCACCAAGGTGCACAGCTACAAACTGGCAGCCAGGGAGGAGAAAAACCCGACCTTTGGGTCTGGGTGCTTGGCTGGAACTACAGCGGGGTCAGAGACCTCCTTGGAGAGCTCCCCAAGCTCGATGGCTTGGCCTTCAGAGACACCGAAGGTCAGCGAGGCTCTGGCTGATTCCAAGAGCATCTAAAGCCAGGCTGGGCACGGAAAATCCTGGCTCAGCCTCTGCCACCGTGGAGCACGAGGGATGATTGCAGCTCGCTATCATTTTAAAGCCAATTCTCTCTCATTTTTAAGCCAGTCTCACTAAGCCCTCTCTAAAGTAATTTAATTCATTTCACCATCTTAGCTCTGATAACTGCAAAGATTATTCGCCTTTACCCCATGGCAAATTCCGACTCTCCTGAACCTTCTTCCCTTTTACTGATCTCCCACAACCTCCAGGGCAAACATTTCCACTGCATCTTTTAAGGGCTGGGTTTAGACATTATCTCTCTCCCTGTGTTTGTGTTTGCATGGAGCATCCTCATTAATTAGGATGTCTTGTTGGACACAGTGTAGTCTTCGGGGAGTTCCCCCAGTGATTTGTTTACAGATGTCAGGTTAGCAATAAATTGGGAGAAATAATTGACCTTTCCTGTAAGACTTTGCTAATCCTGTTTGTTCTTAACCATTTCCAATTTTTAGTGTGCAGTGGTGTTTTTCTTAATCAATTGTTCAGACTGTGAGAACATTACTGGAGATGCGATCAGGAACACGCCATGGTGATGCAATTTTAATGATTCATTCTCTCTCATTAATTCATTGCATTTCATATTTCTTCAGGTGCTGACTTTGGAAGTTTTCAAGACTTTAAGTAGTTTTTCTGTTTGATTTTTTTTTTTTCTTTTAACAATTAGAGTGGCCTTCTTGGTATGAGTTGTGTTGCTGCAACAGGCTGTGGGCAGGATCCACTTGCTGGAATGATGCAGGCATGGAGCAGGGAGCTCATCCCAGCCTCAGGACCTGGCGTGCCAAAGCAGATTCCAGCTCGAATGCAAGCAGAAGAGTCAGCAGAACATTTCTATTAAAAACTGTTACTTTTAAACAAGTTAATTTCCCCCATGAATCAAGCTGCTGTAAGGAGAAATCCCGCGTGGCAATCTAAGTATAATTGTGATATTCTCATTAGAAGTGCTTAGACTGAATCGCTTTTATTTTTATTTTTTTTAAAGGCATTCACACTTTTGGAAGTTAAATGATTTGGAAGAGATCCAGCTTTTGATTTAAGGGAAATTGTTCTATTGTTATTCTGCATTCCAGAAATGATAAAAACACTTCAGGTTTTGAAAACAAAACCTAGGGAATTGGAACGTTTTATTTCATGCAAAATAAAACTATGGGGCTTTTCCACGTCAATTATTTCAGGAGAGTGATAACATCCCTGATAAAGCAGCTGCACTAGCACCTAATGCTGCTATTAATATGCAAGTGTGGGTCCTTATTCTGATGCCTGACAGTGAGCAAAGCAGCAATGAAGTGTTCTGCAAGGAAATCCCTTCTGCAGCTAATCACCTCATTAGAAATTCAGGTATTGTCTTAAACTGATCAGTTACAGTCAATTCAGAGCAGGAGCAGCGGCGGTAACGGGAGCCAGGCGGGTTCTGCCTCGCTGGGGACAGCTGTGACGGGGATCAGGCACACGGAGCCCTCACCTGCCTTCCTCGGGCTCTTCTGCCGCGTTTAGAGCCCTGTTAGCCCCGTCAGTTTATAAATTACACCTTCATTAGTACAAGCTGTTATCTCGTTTCACACGTAGTTGTCAATTGAAGGCAACGTTGCAAATGAGGCGTTATCTCCTGGCTGCAATTGCGGGAGGGATGCTCTGCCCCAGCCCTCAGCCCTCTCCGGCTGGGAGAAGGCCCCGGGATCGGGAGGTATGGGGATGGGGATGGAGATGGGGATGGGAAAGGTGTGGGGATGACGACGTGGGATGGATTTTCCTGTCTCACCACTACAGTCAGTGCCAGGGATTTGGGGTGCTGTGCGCGCCCTCACCCAGAAGCAGAAGGACACTTCTGCGTCTCAATAATTCAGTTGTTTTAACCCAAGTGCATTCTCCGGGAGAAATATTTGACTTAAAAGTCAAGGCAGCAGAGCAAGATTCATGAAGTAGGAGGAGACTTCGGATGTTTTGTTTAGAATTAAAACATGTTGAAATTTTATAGAAATGCCCTCCACACATTTCAGGCAATCTCTTGCCAAAGGCACTCTTGTCCCCTTGGGTTTCCAAGCTAGTCTTGGGAAGGGGAATCGGTGGCTGAGCCTTTGTAGCCAGGAGGGAAATCTGATTTTCTTGCTCTCCTTCAGGAATTTTGGGCTCCTAGGGTACAATTTTTGAGTGCTGCTCCCTAGAGCACAGCAGTGTCACCCAGCAGGCAGGCGTGTCCTGAGTGCTCCAAGCTCACTTTCCAAAGCCCATCCCTGCCTGCTGTGCCCTGGGCCGCAGCACAGCTCTGTGGGTGTGGCTGCAAACCCCCAGCCCGTACAAAACCAGGCTGGAGGTGGCTGAGCACCGGTGCCTGAGCAGGGGCCACATCCCACAGGGAACAATTTCTCAGCCATGCCTTTGTTAGGGACTGGGGAAGACAAATGCTGATCAGCTTAGCTGGCCTTGCTGGGCCTTTAATTCAATAGAATTTAATTGAATATTGGTTTATTTTACTTTGCCTTTTATTTTTCCCTTCTTCCTTTTTCCTTTTCCCTTTCTGCTTTTCCTTTTCCCTTTTTCCATCTTCCTTTTCCCTTCTCCCTTTCCCTTCTCCCTGTCCCGGTTTTGCCTTTCCGTGCCGTTCTGCCCGCCCATCTCCACGGGGAGCACTTTGCAGGCACGCAGAGCCAGGCTCTGCAGCCCCTCTGGCTGTGCCCCATTGCCAAGGGCATTCCCTCTGCTGGGAGAGGCCAGCACAGCTCTTCCAGTAGGCCTTGTGCACCAGTGATGGTTGTCTCGCTGGGTCCTGGGAAATGCTTGGATCTGGGAATATTCCTTGCTTGTTCAGGGCTGTCCCCACACAGGTTGGTGACAGGGCTCTGCCCCAGTCACCACGAGGAGGGACAGCAGAGCCATCAGCAGGGCCCTGCTCGGAGGGACAGATGGCACCATCGCCGCAGAGATTTGTGCTCCTCGGGACAGAAAGCTAAACGTGTTTAAAATGAGGCCATTCCAGCTGTCAGGATAACGGAGCATGACGGGAGGGCAGCAAATCCCTCTCCGGCTTCTCACAGCTCCCTTCAGCAGGAATGAGACTCCCCCTTGCTGGAAAACAGCCTGGAGAGGATCTCCTGCTCCCTCTCTGGTTATAAACGGGCTCTCCCTCCCCACCAGGAGGGTGAGTTAAATTATACACTAAAAACAGACCCATCTGCTTGGGTGGGTGTGGGTGTTCTTTCCCCAAACTGATGGGGTTTGGCCACTTTTCCTCCTAATTTAAGGCACAAAGCAGTGAAAATGATTAAACTCTGGCATGTGCGAAAGCTGCTGCAAACTGTCCCCCACCAAGCTGCTTTCCTGGCAGTGAAACCTCTGCTGCTTTGGGGGTACAGAGTGGAAAATGGGTAACAAAACAGCAGTGCCACATCCCCACCCCTTTTCCTGTGTTAATTCTCACCCTTCCTCATGGCATCACAGTGAGGTTCCCAAAGGAGTTTTCTGGAGAAGCACAGTGTGAGCAACCCCCCTTCAATTCTGGGTTCATTCAGGGTTATTTTAATCAATTCCTAGTCAATGCCTGCTGTTGGATAACACTCTCCCCTCTCCTGCTGGGCTGTATGTTTGTTGTGCTGTGATTATTTAGGTTTGTTTGAACTTCTCTCTGTACTATGGGATTTCTTAATGGAGGGGAATGTCATGAAATTGCACAAAGCTAAGGAAAACTGGAGCTAAGAGGAGTTGGGAATAATATAAATAAGATAACCCCAAACCAACAGGATAAACAACCTGGGTGCCATCACAACTCAGACAAGCTGTATGAGGCATCTGACCCTGGAAGCTCCCAAGCCTGATTTCTGAGGGCCCCTGAAGGCTGTGGGTGTCTGGAGCACAGCTCCCTCTGTGTGTGCCAGCTCTGAGTGGGGCTTGGCAGAGACACAGGGGGTCAGACCACTGTGACACAAACTGCAGTGCCACCAGCTCAAAATGAGGATATTTAATGGCAAAACTATTATTCCCAGGGTTGAATCTTCCCTGTGGTTGCACCTGAGGTGTCAGCTGTTCTCACTGCTTGGAAACTCCATATCCTGGAGGATTATTCCTGTGTAAGGACTCAGTGCTGTCCTGCCAGCCCCAAAGGGTTCCCAGGAGTGATGATGAGGAGGTTTTTCCTCCGAGGAAGGTCATTCAGCAGTGCAGGTGTGGGAGTGGCTCCCTCCACTCCAGGCTCCACAGCAGGGCTGACTGTGCTGTTCCAGGGTGTCAGACCCTGAGCTCAGCATGGATTTAACCTCCTGACAAATGGGGGGCCTGAATTAAGGCACCTGAGTTTACAGCCTGTTTTATGAGCCTGACCATGTAATAAATCCAAGAGAGCTGAGCTCAGCAGCCTTCCCCAAGTGGTGCCTCCAGAGCAGACACAAGTCCAGCACTGTGCAACATCTGCGAGGCTGCAAAGCAGAACCTGCAGCTGTAAAATCCACGGAGAGTGGGAGCTGGGTGTGTGCCAGGGACTGCTTACAGCCCTGGGAAAAGCACCTGGAGCTTTGCAGCATGGTAGTCAAATAGGGAGAGAGGGCTGGGCCATCCTGGGAAAAGTTCACTGGAACAGTCAGACCCCCCCCCCAGCTCCTCCTGGCCATCTTCACTGGGAGTGACAGCGACTGCTGGTGCTGGTGACTTCTAGAAGATGGGAAGATCCCCTGGTTATACTCTTTGAGGGTCGTGGCCTATTGGGTCTTTAGCACTGAGAATGTGCAGCATGTTTATTTCCTGCAGGCGTGAAAGGACCAGTCCAGAGATGTTTGGATCCAGCTGGCAGGGAGCACGGTGATTCCAGAAGATTCTTGGCTCCATCCACCTCGAAGCCAAGGCTCCTTCCAGCTCCTCATTCTCAGAAGCTTTGCTACCTCTGCAGGAATTCCTGGCTGAGGATGACCCCAATGTAGGCTCCATGGCACAAGCTGAACTCCAAGCTACCGCGACAGGAAGAAATAAGATTTTTCCTTTAATCAGTGATGCGTAACCTTTGAGAGCTGACCCACCTTTTGGGCTGCCTCTGCCCCTCCATCCCCTGGGGTAACAGTGCATGAAAATTAGGAGCTGAAGACATCAGCAAGGCTGAAGCACAGGAGCAAAGCTGAGCCCTGAATTGTGCAGAATCATCAGGGACAGCTTTTCTCCCTCTGCGTGGTGCTGCCACTCCTCCTGCTTGTCTTCCCAGCAAAAATGGAAACCAGGGCACATTTCATTACCCTGCCTCATTCCCTGCACTCCACAGGACTTTGGTAGAAGTGGCAAATGCCTCTTGTTCTTCTCATGGGGGCTGGATCTGGAATTGCTCAGAGCATCACTGTGCTGGGCCGGCTCTCCTCACCCATCCTCCCAGCCCTTCTCTTAACTCAGCCCAGCAATGGGGAGCTTTTTCTGTTCTTCCAGAAGAGGCCCAGGGAAGTGGGATGGAATTCACAGTTCCAAATAGTGTTAGTGATAGGTAAGGCTTTATAAAGCCTCACCTATCCCTAACAAAAGAGAAACTGGAGAGGATTCCACCCACCTCTGCCCCTGCCCCTTTCCTTCTCCTACAGAGCTCCCCTCTGAGATGCTGAACATCTGCCCACCAGTCCCTGGTGCACCACAAGACCTCAAAACCAGCCTGGGAAACTGAAAACCATCCATGCGGGCACTGAATGAACCAGGGAAATTGGGGTTAAACCTCATTTTATTTGCTTATATTTGGAGAGAGTTGTGGATATGCTGTGTGAGATGTTCATGGCTTTTCCTTCAGAAACATGGAAAGCACCTGAAGAAGGCATGTGACACAGACACACAGTGGGGCATGTGGTCCAGGAAACAAAAAGCAGGTACAAATAATTTGGGGTATTGTACCATTTGCCCATGGCTCCCTGGGGAAAGGAAGGTGCCTTTTTCCAGTAAAACCCTCAGGATGAAGATTAGCACTGGTGTTTTCAGGAGGAGTTAGGAGGAGCAATGGCACAGAAAGCCAAAAGACAGCTCTGCATTGGCCAAAATCAGCTGGCAAGGAAGCAGCCAGGATGTGGGCACACGGACTGGCAGAGTTCTGGCAGGGACAGCACAACTCTGGGACACACGGACCGGATTTCAGAGGAAGTGCCAATGCTCAGCAAAGTCTCTGTGCCACTCTTCCCTGCCAGTGGGATTCTGGTGTGACTTGTCAGCAGATCTTCACTTGCCACTCACCAAACAACGTGGTCAAATGGGCACAGAACACAGGCAGGGAGAGGGTGCAAGCAGCACCTCAGAGCTTCGGTGCAGGTTTTGTTTGCTTGTGAAATCTCAGTATTTGTTTACCCCTTTTTGCTGGAATCCAATAACCCTACATGGGCACAAAGGGACTCAAAACCAATTGGTTTTTATTGCACAAATCAAGACTGACACAGAGCATGCAGAAGGACACAAAGCACGAGATGCTGGGTGCAGTATTTGGGAAGGAGCCTGGGGAAGCTGTGGTGCCATGTACTGCTGGCACACATTCCCTTGGGGAGGCTTCAAAACCCTGCTTTTAGAGCTCAGCTTGAGCAAAGTGCTGCTGTTTGTGATTTTAGTGATAGCAATCAAGACCGTTTTTATTGTTGTTTCATCTCAGAATTTCACAGCGTGTCCCTGAGGTCAGCCCTCAGATGCAGCAGCTGCAGCACTGGCAGCAGCCAAGGCATGTCCTGCACAGCGTCAAGGAGAGCTGCAGCCGTCTGCAGCAAACTCAGCTGGAGCACGGAAGCTGTTCCCTAGTTGTGGAAGCCTTGGGAGCACCTGTGGTTGCTTCCAGAGGAGGGCTGAGCTCTTGGGAAGGAGCTACAAGACTTGGGGCAGTGATTTCTGTAGCAGAGGGTCGGGACTGAGAAGATGATTGCAATAGGGGCACTGACAGTGCTCACCCTCTCCCGCACCCAGCGGGTCGGGTCATTCTCCAGACGGGTCGGGACCCTGCGGGAGCGGCTGGTTTAACATTCCTGAACATAAATCCTGCGCTAACACCCCGCCAGGGGATGCGCCCGCCGCTTCTGCAGCGCTGCCACGCTGCCCATCTGCCGGGGTGGCACCGAGCCCAGCGAGGTGTGACGCCACGCAGCGCTGGGTGCCAGCGGGACGAGCGGGGGGACAGCCTGTGCCACGCCGGGAGCCAGCGCATCCTTCTGTGTGCCAACAGTGCCAGCCTCGAGCAGCTGGCCTTGCTGCAGGGCAGGCAGCTGAGGAGGTTCTGAGCACTGCCCCCCGGCTCTGCCCCCCGGCACTGCCCCATAGCTCTGCCCCATGGCTCTGCCCCATAGCACTGTGCCCCCGGCACTGCCCCATGACTCTGTCCCCCGGCTCTGCTCCCTGGCACTGTCCCCCCGGCACTGCCCCATAGCTGTGCCCCATGGCTCTGCCCCAGGACTCTGTCCCCCTGGCACTGTCCCCCCGGCACTGCCCCAGGACTCTGTCCCCCCGGCTCTGCCCCATGGCACTGCCCCATGACTCTGTCCCCCTGGCACTGCCCCCCGGCACTGCCCCATGGCTCTGTCCCCCGGCTCTGTCCCCCTGGCCCTGCCGCGGGGCCGCTGCTCTGTCCGGCTGCTCCCGGAGCTGGGCAGGGGAAGTCGCGGTGCTCAGAGCAAGGACAAGCGCAGACGCAGCGGAGCAGAGTGTGTCGGGCAGCCTTTGACGGGAGCTGGCTCCTCAGATGTTCATGGTGTTTTCTCCACCTCGTTTCCCATAGCTGAGCTGCCCGTGCTTTCGTATGCACTTTTACCAGGAGTTTTTCATGCCTGGGAAAGGGGAAAAGGAGACTTCAAACCCTCGTGCAGGCTTTGGAATTAAACGCGGTCTGCACAGGATGCAGGTAGGGAGCCCCTGACCTTTGAAATGGTGGGGAAGCTGCCGGGGTCATTGTGCCAAGAGCCGCCTCCTGCCCATGGGGAGTCTGGAGCTCAGAAGGGGTGGCAGAGAAGCTGATGCTCCTTTGGGGGTGACTTCAGTTCCCCAGGGCACAGATATCCCCCGCCAGATAATTGGAAGGGATCATCCTGCTGACAGGGCTCCTTCCTGGCCTGGTGCTCTTCACTGGCAGCTGGAGATGCTGGAGTTGGAGCAAGGATTTATTTGATGTTAAGTATCTGTCCCAAATCATTAGGTTCTGCTTTCTGACCATGACTCTCAGAGAGAGGTAACACTACTCAGATAAAACAAGGCTCAGATCATAGTTAGACTCAGGGAAATTCTTGCCATCATGAAATCTATTTTACATGGGCACCAGTTAGCCTGGACTTATTGCTGAAAGGCACCAAGGATGAGTGGGAAAGCAACTGTGACTAATGGGAGCTTTCCTCAAATGTATGAAGTCACAGGAATTAATGAAAGGAGGGAGAAGAGCGGTGAAGTGTAACATCAGGCAGAAAAAGAGCTGTCATTTTCACATTCCTTTCCAGCAATTAATTTGTATTTTCAAGTCTCTCTGAGCTCCCAGCCCAGCTTAGGAAATGGTGCTTTCTGGATATTTCCTGGAAAGAGCCATCACTGCTGCAAGAAGTCCTTGCTCTCGCCACATCCCTGCCCTTCCTCGCAGGAGCAACCAGTGCAGGGACCAGCCAGACTCCTGCCCTGTGGGATACTCATCCCAAACAAACTGTTGGATTTCCCAAAGCCTGGCTCTCACACCTCTCCCAGGACAGCTGGCTGCCCTTTCTGCACGAAGCAGCTCAGCCCCCAATTCAAGCCATCTTTTTTTATTGCATTGTGCAATCTAAGTCTGAGCAGCCCAACTGCATGGCACTGAGAAAGTTTGCAGGGAAGACTCTTCTGTGGAACCAACAAGAAAAATGCCTGGTTTACATGAAATTGGAGCTGTTTTTCCTTTATCTTTGTATGAGATACCTCCATGTTGGACAGTGGATTTCAAGCTCTTGCAAAGTAGAGCTCCCTTCCTTCTCTCCTTTGGAACAAAGTTTGTAGAATTGCTGTTTCTACACCCATGGATAGTTCAGCACTTGTTCCAGGCTCTGCCCTCAGTGGGTGCTTGGCACATGGACTGAGCACACAGCTCCCACCCAGGAGCAGCTCCACTGCTTCCTGAGCCCTCTGGACCCAGCCCATGTTGCCCATGTCACACTGATACCTTGGCCAGCATCTCTTTCAGACCTTTAAATGGGAAATGCCTCACATGTTTGATTAACACAAAATCTTTCCTCCAAATCTGAATTCACACAACCCAACTGGAGTTTTGCAGCAACCTCCTGTGGCAACAACAGCCTTGGGAGCTCCTGCTTTCCCAGGATGGAGGTGAAACAGTTTCCTTTGGTCTGGAGGAAACTCTGCAGCCCAGCCCAAACCCCCAGGCTGCTCTAAGCCAGGGCACCACAGCACAGGCAGAGCTCCCGGCACATCCCAACTCTCCAGTCTGTGGCAGGGCCAGGATGAATTTGGCTCTTTCTTTCCAGTTATATAAAGCTCTCTCCCAGTTTGTCTGGCCTGTACCCTGCTGGCTCTGCTTTGCATCTACCCTGACAGATGAGAGAGAAGCCTCCTGCTTCCATCCGGCTGCAAAGAGCTGGGTACCACAGGGGCTTAAAATATCTGCAGGAGGAGACATCAGAGAAAGAAACAGGGGGCTGCTGGGGGAGGGCAGCTGGTGATGGACTGGAGGAGAGCAAGGACAGGATCTGGAAGAGCAGGGGACGTTTGTAAAGGAACGGGCTGGGATGTTGGGCTGGGGAGGATGCTGAGCTCTGTGGGAAGGAGCCACCTCTCTGCTCCATGTGTAAGCTGAGCCCCTGGGCTCTCCCTCTCCCTTTTATCTCCCCTTGATCCCTGTTTCAGGTCTGTAAGGCAGCATGTTTGGAACTTGCCTGCCTGGGGTGCTGGTGTGGGAGTAGGGAGACGTACAAGGGCTTTCTACCCACTTTAATTAAGCTGTTTTTTAACAGGAAATCTCCTTGGGTAAAATCTAGCCTTGATAATAGTTAATAGCAAAACTTATTGGCTATAGAGGAGCTAGGATTGTCCCTAATTAGTCTTTTATAAGGCTGTTATTTTTTTTTTTTTTCCTGGTTCTCTGGACCCAAGGGCCCTGACTAAAGAGCAGGGCTCACTCAGATCCTCCCTACAAAAGCTCTGCCTTTGCTGGAGTTGCAGGGGCACAGCCCCAGGTCCTGTCCCCACACTGCAGCAGCTCATGGGGTCTCTGGGTCTGTGCTGCACTCCCAAATCCTTGCATGAGCCTGGAGAATCCCCATGGATGTGCCAGGAGCACTGAGTGCCCTTCCTTGCAGCCAGGGCACAGCCAATGCACAGGAGATCTCTGGAAGCAGGAACTGCTTGAACCCATCCCTGGTGTTTCCACCTCCTGTGCCAGTCTGGTTCTTACTCTGCCCCTTGCTTGGGATTCTGGCATTCCTACTGGGATTGCTGCTGCTGGGGGGTGAGCTGGGAAAGTGCTGGGGAGCTGGTTTGGCGATGGGCAGGGCTCCAGCACAGCTCTGGGTCTGCAACATCTCCCTTCCTTCAGTGCTGCTGGAAGAGCCAGGCTGAGCAAGGCTGGGGCTTAACTGTGGAGGGGTTTTTTATCTTCCTTTTCTCATTTTATCAGTAAGATGGCTTTGAAGCAGGGTCAGTGAGTTGGCTGGCTGGTGCTTTTGGGCATCTCAATGACTGTGGAAGCCTTGCACAGTCCTGTGTTTGTGTCACTGAGCCCCCATCCCGCTGGACTCACCAGGCACTGTGTCACACTCCAGCTGTTTATGTTGTCTTCTGGTTCTTCCTTCTTTTCCAGCTTGCAGACCTGTTGGAGATATGAACAGCAGCATCCCCAGTGGGTTTGCTGTGGATTTATTGCCCAGAGAAGCTGTGGCTGTCCCATCCCTTGGAAGTCTCCAAGGCTGGGCAGGGCTTGGAGCAACCTGGGCTCATGGAAAGTGTCCCTGCCTATGGCAGGGGGTAGAATTAGATGATCTTTATGTCCCTTCCAACCCAAACTACTCTGTGATTTGGTGATTTCATGGTTCTGGTATTTCCCACGTGCATCTCCTGTAAATTATACCCTGGAGAGCAACAATGAACCTTTGTGGGTCTCAGTTGGCACTGAAAGAAAAAAATATGCAGAACGTTGTTAGTCCTTGAGTTGAAGTGGGAAATCCTGGCCGAGTGACCCTGCTGGAGCTCAGAGCTGCTGAATGAGACCTGGCATTTCTTTAGGCTTCAACCTGCTCATACCTGAGAGCCTCATTTCTGGGGGGAGCTGGCTGCTCAGCATTGAACATCTGGACTCAGACACTGCCACCAAAAGCCCCAGGACAGCTGGCAGGGCTGGGCTGGCCAGGGGTGCTGTTCTTGTGCTCTCCCGTGCACAAAGAGGGGTGAGTTACCCCAGGCTGTGCTGGTATGAGTGACTGCAGGGTTACAAAGCAGTCACTGGCCCATGGCCCCACTGTATGTGCCCATCCTGGTGCCTCTGGGGGGCTGCAGAACTGGGTGGGACCCTGTGGTTTGGGGCACAGGGGCACAGGGCATGGGTTTGGAGAGCTGCTTGTGGGGTAGAGCTGCTGGTTGTTCCCAACGACGCTGAGGAGCTGCCCAGCAGCACCACAGGGCTTTAGGATGGCCAGGAATACACATTTCACTGAAAACCACAGGACATCGGGGGATACTCCAGGCCCTGTCCTCTCGGGGGACATTCCCAGGCTGTTTGCTCAGGCAGCAGCTGAGGCCGTGCTGGCCCGGCCAAACCAACCCCGGCTCCAGCCAGAGCTCGCACAAACCCACCCACCCCTCTGGAAACCTCTGCAGTGTCCCTTGTCCCACAGCAGTGTCCCTGTGTCCCACAGCAGTGTCCCCGTGTCCCACAGCAGTGTCCCTTGTCCCACAGCAGTGTCCCTGTGTCCCACAGCAGTGTCCCCATGTCCCACAGCAGTGTCCCTTGTCCCACAGCAGTGTCCCTTGTCCCACAGCAGTGTCCCCGTGTCCCACAGCAGTGTCCCCACATTCCACAGCAGTGTCCCCACATTCCACAGCAGTGTCCCCATGTCCCACAGCAGTGTCCCTTGTCCCACAGCAGTGTCCCCACATTCCACAGCAGTGTCCCCATGTCCCACAGCAGTGTCCCTCGTCCCACAGCAGTGTCCCCACATTCCACAGCAGTGTCCCCATGTCCCACAGCAGTGTCCCTTGTCCCACAGCAGTGTCCCCACATTCCACAGCAGTGTCCCCATGTCCCACAGCAGTGTCCCTCGTCCCACAGCAGTGTCCCCACATTCCACAGCAGTGTCCCCATGTCCCACAGCAGTGTCCCTTGTCCCACAGCAGTGTCCCCACATTCCACAGCAGTGTCCCCATGTCCCACAGCAGTGTCCCTCGTCCCACAGCAGTGTCCCCACATTCCACAGCAGTGTCCCCATGTCCCACAGCAGTGTCCCTTGTCCCACAGCAGTGTCCCCACATTCCACAGCAGTGTCCCCATGTCCCACAGCAGTGTCCCTCGTCCCACAGCAGTGTCCCCACATTCCACAGCAGTGTCCCCATGTCCCACAGCAGTGTCCCTTGTCCCACAGCAGTGTCCCCACATTCCACAGCAGTGTCCCCATGTCCCACAGCAGTGCCCTGCAGTGGGGTGGGCAGCACACCCAGGCTCTGACCACACCTGAGGGATACCTGAAGCAAGGCCCTGCTCCCTGCAGAGCCAAAACCCAGCCCCCAGCATCTGGTGAGATTTGTCTATCCCGAGCGATGCCCAGCAGGGTTTGCTACCCAGAGCCCTGGCAGGGTTTTCAGGTGCTCTTACGTTGAATTTTTAGGATTTGATTAAGGGCTCTCCCTGAAGCAGGTAGGGACATCAGAGGAATCTTCAAAAGAGGAAAAACAGATGTCACCTGCTGTTATGTTATGAGAAAAAATGATGGATCCCAGAGACTCCTAATGCTCCCTCTGGCCATGTTACCTACACAGCAGGACAAGCATCACCTCTGCTTCCCCAGCTGAGTCATCCAGAGCCAGAGAAGCACCAGGGGGTGATCCCAGGTGGGCACTCCTGGTGTTACTCCATGCAGCAGGAGGTGTGGGCACAGCTGGCGAGGCGTGGGCCACCCTTGTGCCACCATGAAGGACTCTAATGCTCTGCAGGCACAAAAATTATTTGTGATTTTTTCCCCCAAATTCAAAAGCACTTCAGAGATTTTTCAACTGCAAATCACAATCATATTAAGGACTGTTTTTCATCAGCACCTGCACAGGCTGGTTTGGAGCCTCACAGTGCCTGCACCAATGGGCTGCCTGGGAGAATGAACCCTGCAATTTTGGCATCTGGTGTGCAGGAATACAGTAAATATTTAAAACCACCAGACTGAGGTTTCCAAAGGACTCTAAAGAGATTGATTTCCCCAAACCTCTGTGACTGCAAATGGAAATTTCGTGCCAGCCTCCTTTCAGCCAGCATTTCTCAGAGAGTCTAAATGTGGATCTGGGCTGTGCTGGAGGAAGTGGGGGCTTGCAGTTCCCCGTTAGGTGCTGTACCCAGATCCCTGTGCTCCTCAGCACTGGCTGCAGCACATGGGGTGTGACAGGGACGTGCTGTTCTGCTCAGACTCACCATGCTGGAGCTCCTCCTGTGGAGGAGGGGTGTCTTATAGTGTTTTCCCTCTTGGCTCCCTCCATGCATCCTCCATCTCCTTTTTTTTTTCTGACTGAGGGTAAAATCTGGTGTCTCCAGCCAAGCTCACAAGTGCTGGAATCTGGGGATGAGGTTCCATCGCTGGCTCGTGCTCGCAGGGGGCTCAGGCTGGCAGGATGTGCTCGGCAGGAGGGATTAGGGACAACCCTGCCATCAGTCCAGGCTGGGATGAGCAGCTGGAGCAGCCCTGGCAGAAGGATCTGGGGGTGCTGGGGGTGGGAGCTGGACCTACCCCAGTCCAGAAACCCCAGCCCTGGGCTGAGCCCCAGCGTGGGCAGCAGGGGATGGGGGATTCTGCCCCCTTGCCTCACTCAGGTGAGGCCCCACCTGCAGAGCTGCCCCAGCCCTGGGCCCAGCACAGGGAGGAGCTGGAGCTGCTGGAGAGAGTCCAGGGGCTGGCACTCAGGGAGGGCTGTGGCTGCCCCATCCCTGGAAGTATCCAAGGCCAGGTTGGACAGATTTGCAGCAACCTGGGCTAGTGGAAGGTGTCCCTGCCCATGGGGGGGTGGCACTGCATGGGCTTTAAGGTCTCTTCCACCCCAGGACATGCTGTGATTCTATGATTCTATGAGGGATAACTCTGAAATTCACTGCCATGGGCAGGAATAGTTGCTGTCATCACAAGGACAGATCCAAATTCCCATGTGACACCTCTTTAAAGAGAAGCTGGTTGGAGTGTACCCAAGAGCAGGGTGTTTTTCCTTCTGCTTCTCACCTGCTGCACATGCTTGGGCAGCCTGAGCAGCTCCCTGGCACCTTCCTTGCCAACACCAACATCCAGCCCTGGGAAAACACCCCAGTTAAACACAGCACAAATTGTCTGGGCAGGGTCACCCAGGGCTGTGACAAACCAGAATGGGAGGGAGATACCAGCATTAAATAATGCTTTTGTAAACTCTCTCCATCTCTCCTATCAGCTTTTTCAGGCCGTGGAAAGCCCCAGTGAGGTCACCCCAAAGCTTCTCCTCTCCAGGTGAACAATCCCAGCTCTCCCAGCCTTTCCTGCCAGCAGAGCTGCTCCATCCCTCTGCTCATCCTGGAGCCTCCTCTGGCCTGGCTCCAGCAGCTCCAGCTCCTCCCTGTGCTGGGCCCAGGGCTGGGGCAGCTCTGCAGGTGGGATCCTGCTCCTTCTCCTCCTCGAGCGCTGAAGCACAATTCCTGTGGCCAGGAAAACGGGGCAGAAAGGAGGTGCTGAATCTGTCGGGACAAAGCCAGGGGCAGGTCCCTGTTCCAGCCAGCCCCAGCCTCCGCAGCTGCTCCTGTCACAGGCTCAGGAATGTTTCCTCATCGCAGCCCTGGAACACTGAAGCAGGCTCTGCTGAGCCCGCCCGAGGCCAAGCTGTGCTCACACGCCACGGGAGGCAAACCCTGGAATGAGGGGAGGGAGCGCTGTCCCCAAACCCTGTCAGGGAGCATTGGGACAGCACAGGCTCCGCAGGAAGAGTGGGCAGCGTGAGGAGGAGAATCATAATTATGTCAACGCAAATTTGGGCTGAAATGATGTGAGTGAAATCCTCAAAGATGAGATGCCAAGAAAAATAAAACCAAGCAGAATGCCAGAAAACCAAATTACAACAAATAACATAGGGGGAGAGCGGGGGGAGAGAAGAACTGATGGAACAGGCAGAGGAAATGCAGGCAAGGGGCAGAGGCAAGCGGCATCAAACCCGGCGGTGCAAATCCCAAACCCAGCCAGTGTCCATGGAAAAATCTGCCAGGGGAGATGGTGGGTGATGTGTGGCAGGACTAGGCGGAGATGGAGCTGTGGGTATGGACAACAGGCTGGGAGCGACCTCACACCAAACAGGACTCAAGGGCAGGAGAAACTCACCTGAGGAGCAGCAGGTGAAGTGCAGAGCCGTGTCCTGCTGGGCACAGCCAGGGCTCCTGCAAACACAGCTCCCTGAGGTGGATGGACGTGTGCCAAGGATGGGATGAGTGCTGGGGACAGGGGCCTAGCTACCTGCATGCCCTGGGCACTGGGAGTTCCAGGACAGGGCTTGGGATGTGCTTTACCAAGGGGGGCCAAACACAGTCCCCACCTCCCTGCAGCCACCCAAGGGAGCTCAGCTTCCCCCTCCTGCAGGTGGGGAAACTGAGGAACTGGGAGGGCAGGCATCAGGACCTTTGGGTGTCTTCCCTGCTGTCTGTGGACATTTCCCTCCCTGTCCCTGCTGGGAGCACAGCTTGGATATGTCCCACTGATGCCAACTGGTTGGGATGGAGGTCGGGCAGGAGCAGGAGGGATGTGGGATCTGCCTTTCTCCTGGCTCCCAGCTCCCAAGTGGAGAGTGATGGCTCAGCCTGGCAGGGATGGGCGCCACCCAAACCCTGCCCAAGCTCCCTCTGTGTGGAAAGCAGGACCTTGATGCTGTTTGTCACCTGGGAGAGGTGGCAGCAGTGTGGCTGGTCCCAGTCCAAGCCCAACTGCGCTTGTCCCCAGCCCAGAGCCCAGCAGAGCTTCGGGGGAGCAGGAAAGCAGCTCACGGAGCTGATTTACACCTGGTTCACACCATGCTTTGCCCGGATCCCCTGGCCCAGAGGAGTGGAGTCAGCAGGCGTGTGGTGCTGCCCACCTGCAGGCACAGCCCTGCTCACAGCTCAGCTCAGCTGCCTCTAATCACCCTCCGTGCTGAAGGATTAACAGCAGCAATCTTGTTCCCAGCCACCCTCCAGATGATACAGCATAATAAGACATATAACAGCCCCTTGGAAAAGAGAAAGTTATAGTTCCCACAGCAACTGTAACTCAGCCATATTACACATCTATATATATATTAAGGCATAAATTTAACAACATATATTTTAATGCAAAATACCAGCGATGCACAAGGGGACAAATAACAGTGGTTGAGGGATCCATAACGTTTGGCTTTCCCTGCTTCCCACTGCTGGAATCTCACCAACAGCAATGCAGTGAGGAAGATGAATCCATCCCACTTGTGGCCTTCTTTCACCCGCTCTCAGTTTTTTTGGCAGGGACAGGTACAGGGACAGGCACAGACATCCCATCCATGCACCCTCTGGGTCACCCATGTGCACAGACACGGCACATTGCACAGACACGGCACATCTGCATGGGAAGGGTGCACAGTGCATGGGAAGGGTGCACAGTGCATGGGAAAGCTGCACAGTGCATGGGAAGGTGCACA
>WBNO01008538.1:0-15169 GCA_013400575.1 Peucedramus taeniatus | reverse complement strand
CAACCCCAGGCACCAGTACAGGCTGAGGACTGACCAGCTGGAATGCAGTTCTGCAGAGAAGACCCTGGGGGTCCTAGTAGACATCAAGTTGGACATGAGCCAGCAATGTGCCCTTGCAGCAAAGAAGGCTAATTGTCTTCTGGGCTGCATGAAGAGAATTGCTGTCAGCAGGTCAAGGGATGTGAACCCTCCCCTTTATTCAGCCCATTGAGGCCATACCTGGAGTACTCCGTCCAGTTCTGGGCTCCCTTAGTACAAGACTGTACTGGTTTTGGCTGGGTTAGTTAATTTTCTTCACAGTAGCTTTTATGGTTCTAAATTTTGGATTTGTGATGAAAACAATGTTGATAATGCAGGGATGTTTTACGTATTGCTGAGCAGTGCTTACACAGACTCAAGGCCTTTTCTGCTTCTCACACTGCCCCACCAGTGAGTAGGCTAGAGGTGCGCAAGAAATTGGGAGGGAACACAGATGGGACAGCTGACCCCAACTGACCAAAGGGACATTCCATACGACATAACATCATAGTCAACAATAAAACCTAGGGGAGAGATTTGCTGGAGCAGCCATTTCTCAGAGACCAGCTAGACATCAGTTGCCTGGTGGCGAGCAATTGTTGATTATTTTTTTGTCCCTTGTTTTGGCTTTTCTTTTTTTGTTTCTTTTTTTTTTTTTTCTTATGAAACTGTTATATGAATCCACATGTTTCCACACTTCTACCCTTCTGATTCTCTTTCCCATCCCACTGACAGTTCATTTTGGTGCCCAACATGGGGCTTGAAGGGTTTGAGATAACAACAGATTTGATCAAAATGCATTGAAGGGAACTTATTATATCTGTTTAACAGGTGCTGGTCATGATGCTGACTTATCTGTTCTCAACAGTGGTTTATCTAATCCATGCAATGCTCCCTTTTTTGCTGTACATCAAATTTGAGAGCTTGTTAAAGGC
This sequence comes from Peucedramus taeniatus, assembly GCA_013400575.1. Classification (NCBI taxonomy): domain Eukaryota; kingdom Metazoa; phylum Chordata; class Aves; order Passeriformes; family Fringillidae; genus Peucedramus; species Peucedramus taeniatus. The sequence goes on along the minus strand of WBNO01008538.1, from coordinate 14,216 downwards.
TGGTTTTAGCTTTTGCAGTTTGTGGTGCTTGGTGGTGTTTTGCCTGGAAAAATTAAATAAAAGCACTGGCCTTGAGCCTAATCTGGTATTTGGGCCCTGAACTGATGCCTTACCTGTAGTTCAGGAACCATCTCATGGAGACAATTAAAAATTACTCTTTTTCCCTTTTCTCCTCTGAGAGGCATTTGGTGTAGGAAACGCAGAATGGCACCTTCTCCTTCTACGGGGTAGATGTTTTCTCCCTTTTTACAATAACTCTTTGATATCTTGAACATCCATAACCAAAATACTCCTATCAATACTTCTCAAGCATTTTATTTTTGCTTTTCCTAAAGCTAACCAACTATTTAGGACTATCACTCAGGGATATGCCCCAAGGCAGTACGGTTATGGGTGGCAAGGAGTGTGGGAGAATATGGGCAGGTACCTAGAACAATTGTCACTGATGGTCTAGAACTTCACTCCTGAACAAATATGAGATCCTGATAAAGTGACAGAATGTTTGAAAAGAGGATGCCCCGGCCCTGGCTATGCCAGAGACACAACTTCTTGCACTGTGCTGGGGCCTAGCCCATGCCTACGGAGCACTATTCAGCACTATTCAGAATCCTCAAGGACAAGAGAGGGTCTCTGGATGAAGACATACAAATGGACTTTGTGGCTAAACCAGATATTTAGCCATCAGCTATATCTGTTGCTCAGATAGTCAAGAAGAAGTAATAGAAATGGAGGTCAACTCATTTAGTAAGGGAAAAAAAAGCTTTTACTAAGAGGTAGGGGGAGAAAGAATCAGAAGAAGCAGCCTGTCCTGCAGCAGAGCAGTCACAAGAAAAGGAGGAGGAAGAGACTGAAATCATAAATGAGTCAGTAACCACCTGATCCCTATCCTTGAGTGAACTGCGAGATCTGCAAAAAGATTTTAGCCATCAATCAGGCAAGCAAATTATCAGCTGTTTGCTCTGATGCTGAGATATTGAGGCCAATAGTCAGGAATCAGAAGGTAAGGAAGCCCAGCAGTTGGGATTCCTTGATAAGGATAAGGCCATTGGCAAAGGAATTGGAGAAAAGGAAGGAGTCCTCAGCCTCTGGAGGTGCCTCCTGTCGAGTGTGAAGGACATGTATCCCTTCAAGGAAGAACTTGCAAATTACAGAGGCAAGCAGACCACCACCAAGGAAATTAGGCATGGTGGAGGTGATCTATAGCAACCAGGTCAATAACCAGGCATACAATGACCCAGATTAAATCCAGTACAGGCAGTCCATATGGTGAAAGTTTGTACAAAGTGCACCATCGTACACCAGCACCCTAGCAATAACGAGCTAGACAGATATGAAGGCACCAACTGTCTGGACTGGCCAGCCAACTCCAGCAATTTGAAGATAATCTCTCTTCCTCCCTGCGGGCCTGCGTCTCAGCTGTGGAGAGACTGTTCCAACAGTTCCAGCAACTCAAAGGGAATATGTCTTTTTCCTCATCCATACTGAACTGTCAGCCTTTTTCTGCTCAAGGGAAACAGTACCAGTGACACACACCATGTGCCACCTTGTGGTTCTATCTGAGCAACTAGAGGAGGACATGAGGAAGTGGGACGGTGAATCTACCTTGACACTAGAAGATTGGGTATGGGAATTGCAGTAAAAAAACAACAACCAAAAGGCATCCATTCAGGAAATTTACTGCTCCAATTTGTATGAAGCAGAATAGAAGGGAAAATCTTACTTCAAAACCTAATAAAGGGACTTCTGGTTTGCAGTTACAAAAATCAAGTAATGAATACTCTGTCCAGGAATAAAAGGGCTCTGCCTCTAGCCAGGTGGAGGAAAGGGAAGACTAGGTCTACTGGACTGTGTGGGTTTGATGGCCTGATACATCAGACCCACTAGAGTATAAGGCTCTGGTCGACATCTGTGTGCAATGTACCCTAATGTCATCAGATTACAAAGGGGCAGAACCAATCTGTATTTCTGTAGTGATAGGAAGATCTCAACAGTTTGTGTAGGAGGCTGAGGTGATTCTAACAGGGTGTTGGGGTTTAGGATTTGCCCGTTTGTTCCTTTCTCTCATGGAATTTTGTCCCATAGGTTGCTAGGAAACAATAACTATCAATACTTAAGAGAGTCGAAGTTGCCCCGGGGAAAGGGTGCGGCTGGCTGCTCTCTTATCTGAGGTTTTTCTCTCGGAGGGGCACAGATACCACGAGACTTTGGCTGGGGAAAAAAGGGCTAGGCACAGCTTCTAGGCTCACTTGCACTCTTGGCATTCGGAGAGGATGGAGGCTCTCCACTGCAGGGTTTTGTCTTCTGCTGCTTTCTACAGTTAGTTGAGCTCTGCTCGTAAGAGCAGCCATTGCACTGGGACCTTATTAATACCCTACCTCACTAAAAAAGAACTTTCACCATCTGCTCAGATGCCTCAGGGGAAAACCCCGTGATCCCTGTTATAAAATTTCGATAGCCAAACCGAATTTCATTTTTATATCTTTTATTGTAAAGAAAGCAAGCAAGCAGCGCTGGGTGGCTGGGGAGTCACCGCTCCACTCACGGCACACACCACTTATAAGTTCAGCAAAGTATGTATACTGTTTTTAAGCTTACAAAGCATTTTCCAATGTGCTTGGTTAGTCCGAATCAACAAATATCAGTAAGATAGGATCAGCAATTTCATAATCTTTCCAGATGGTCGTTGGCTTCCTGTCCTTCTTGTGGTCGTCTGGAGGGAGGCCTTATACTGGTGTCTGCTATATGATTTTGTCAAGTGCATAAGCATTTAGTTGCTTTGTTGCAATATCTCTTAGCTTTACCACAACTTCCTCTATTTTATTCTAAGCACCAGTCGTCTTGCTACCTCATCTCTTTTACTCTACTATACTTTTTTTATTTCGATGCTTTATTTGGCTATTCGGTCAGAAAGTTTCAAAACCTTTCTTTGCGTCTATTTTGGACACAGCAGATACAAGCATTTGCTGATTCCATTGCCAACTGACATGAATCACAAAAACATTTTTCACAATCCTGACCCCTTTCCCCTCTCAGGGAGGCTTTCCCTTGCCCTGCTGGGGCACCTGGCTGCCTCTGCCCCACCCCTGCCATTTTTTGCCACTGCTCCGAGTTTTCTTTGCTGCACTGTAATTTGCACCCTCTGCCTGCCCAGATGCCCTGCCGTTCAGCTACAGCTGTCGAGTTTCTGATATATCTCATCTACCACTCTGGGACTTTGCTCATCCCTGCCTTCCCAGCTTGCTACTCCGAGGTCCCTCCTACAGCTCCTTTTGCTATCCAGAGGGGGCACTGGGATCATCTGCCCCCGGGGGTCTGTAAAGGAAGCCCCGTTCCCATCCCTTCTGCCAAGCCCATCCGCCATTGTCCATGTGGAGAGAGATGGCCGAAACTTGAGCCACATCGTCTCCTGCAGCCATGGGGGAGTCATTGCACCTGCCTTGCCAGGGTCCCTGCCAGCTGTGACCGTAACTACACCAAAGGGGAAATTGCTTAAAGAATGGGAAGAGACTGTTTATTGGATTTTCTGTTCTTGTTTGTTGTTGTTACCGTTGTTGTTGTTTGTTTGGCTTGTTATGCATACACACACTGGTAAAGAACTGTTATTCCTTTTCCCATATCTTTGCCTGAAAGCCCCCTTAATTTCAAAGTTATAATAATTCGGAGGGAGGGGGGTCATATTCTCCATTCAAAAGGAGGTTCCCGCCTTCCTTGGCAGACACCTCTCTTACAAACCAAGACATAGGGAATGTGTGGCATCCTATTGTGACTTGCCCAGTGGCAACATGTATCCTTAGCATAGACTACCTCAGGAGAGGGTATTTCAAAGAACCAAAGAAGTTCTAAGTGGACTTTTGATAAAGCTGCCTTGAGTACAGAGAAGATTAAAGAGATGTCTAGCTTGCTTAGTCTTGCAGATGATCCTTCTGTTGTGGAGCTGCTTGAAGAAAAACAGATACGAATTGAAGGTACTACCATGGCAATGCACCAGCAACAATATTGCACTAACCAAGACTCTCTGGTTCCCATCTATATGCTGTTTTAAAGACTGGAGAGCCAAGGAATGATCGGCAAGACTCACTCAACCTTTAATAGTCCCATATGGCCAGTGAAAAAATCTAATGGAGAGTGGAGGCTAACAGTGGACTACTGTGGCCTGAGCAAAGTCATGCCACCACTGAGTGCTGCTATACTGTGCATGTTAGAGCTCCAATGTGAATTGAAGAGAGACAAGTGATATGCCACAATTGACATCACTAACGCATTTTTCTTGATCTAGATCTGGCAGCAGAGTGCAGGCCACAGTTTTCTTTCATGCAGAGGAATATCCAATACACCTGGAATCAATTGCCCCAGTGGTGGAAACAGTGCTACCATGTGCCATGGACTGATCCAGACTGCACTGGAACAGGGTGAAGCCCCTGAACATCTGCAATGCATTGATGACCTCATTGTGTGCAACAACAGAGAGGCAGAAGTGTTTGAGAAAGGGAAAAGAGTAATTCAGATTCTTTGGAAAGCTAGTTTGGCCATAAAACAAAGTAAGGTCAAAGGACCTGCACAGAGCATCCAGTTTTTAAGAATAAACTGGCAAGATGGGTGTTGTCATGTTCCTATGGATGTAATCAATAAAATAACTACTTTGTCTCCACCAACTAACAAAAAAGAAACACAAGCTTTCTTAGGTGTTGTGGGGTTTTGGAGAATGCATATTCCAGATTTTAGTTTGATCTTAAGCCCTCTCTCTTGGATGACACAGAAGAAGTGAGACATAAACTTTAAAGAATTTACAGATTTTAGAGAAGTTAAGATTTTAGTTAGAGATAAGCTTCATTTGAGTTAATTAAAATAGATGGGTAGGCCTTGATGAAGTTAAGAGTTAGTAGTTTAATAATTGATTGCTTGTCAACACAATGTTTAGTTAGCTGGGTTTATAATGAAGAATATAGAAACTGATAAATAGCTTTTAGGAACATAAGACAGTTATAGGCCTCCTCCATTCTGAAACCCATTGAAGACGGGAGTCGGAGTTCTACCAAGGGTTCATTTGTCACATTTGCATTTGTCCTAGGGTGACGTTATGATGTTTGTATCCCCAATCGTCTGTTCTGTTATGCTGGATATTATGCTCTGTACCTTCGAGACCAGCTGTGAAAAAATGAAGTTTGTTTTGTTATCAGCCTGCTCACTCCCACACAGACGGTGAGACACAGACCGTACATAGGGCTGCTTTTGTTTTTCTTTGCTCTCTCTTTCGCTGTTGCCCTTGCTTTGCTCTGGCTTCTGCTTTTCTCTCTCTTGCTTTTGCTTTCTTGTTAGTTTACTAAGGCAGTCCGAATTTTTTTCCTGGACTGTTTGTTTGTTTGGTTTTTTTTTTTTGGTTTTTTTTTTTTTTTCTTTTTTTTTTTTTTTTTTTTTGTTTTTTTTTGGTTTTTTTTTATTGTTTTTTTTTCTTTTTTTCTTGGAACCATATGAACCTGCTCTGGACTGGGACCTGGAAAACACCGAGAGCCTGCCCTTTGTGGCCTGCCCTGCAACAGCCATTCCCAGCGCCGGAGAGGCCGATAACAGAGCGACCACTCCCCAGAGAGACTTTTCTGAATTTGAGATCTCTTCAGAACGGTGAAAAAGTTTTGTCATCCAGTATTGTTCATTTGTGTGTGTGGGGTGTGTTGCCTGTTAAATAAACAGGTTCTTTCCACTTCTCTCTCTGAGGAATTTTGTTCAGAACCCTGGTTGGGGGGGAAGGGGCCGTGTGGGTTGGCTCTTCTGAGGTGGCCCCTTTGGGGGGTTTTCTCCCAAATTTGCCCTAAACTAGAACACACACAGACCAGAGATTGTCTGCAGCCCATGGTGAAGACCAGTGTTCAAGGTCAGGTTGGATGGGGCTTTGAGCCTACCATCAACCAGCACTCCCAGATCCCTTTCTGCAGGGTTGCTCTCCAGCCATTCCTCTCCCAATCTATACTTGTCTGGCATTGCTCCATCCCAGGTGAAGAATCCAGCATTTTTTCTTGTTAAATTTCATGTTACTGATGATTGCCCAGTGCTCCAATCTATCCAGATCCCTCTTCAAGGCCTCTTGTCCCTCAAGACAATCAACAGCACCTCCCAGTTTGGTATCATCAGCAAACTTGCTAAGGGTACATTCAATTCCTGCATGCAGATCACTGATAAAAATATTGACCAGAACCGGCCCTAGAATTGATCCCCAAGGAACACCGCTGGTGATTGATCACCAGCTAGATGTATCCCCAGTTACTATGACCCTTTGAGTCCTGTCCTTCAGACAGTTCTTCACCCAGTGCGCTGCATACCCACTCATCTCACAGTTGGACAGCTTGTCCAGAAGGATGCTGTGACGGACAGCATCAAAAACTTTGCTAAAATCCAGAAAAACTACATCCGCCCCCTTCCCTTCATCCACTAGGCAAGTGATCTTATTGTAGGAGGATGTTAAATCAGCTAGGCAGGACCCTTTTTGAACCCATGTTGACTGTGCCTGATGATTTGTATTGTCCTTTAAATGCCTTTCAATAGCACCCAGTATGATTTTCTCCATAATTTTTCCAGGTACTGAGGTTAGTCTAACAGCTCTCTAGTTTCCTGGGTCTTCTCTCACATCCTTCTTGTAAATTGGAATACTGTTGGCTAGCTCTGAGCCAGCAGGGACCTTGCCAGACTTTGTTTTGGATTTGTGAAGAAAACATTGCTGATAATAGACCTAATCGGCCATTGTAAAGAACTTGCAAGCCAAAGCAATTAAGGTGCAGGTCACCTAAGTAGAGCTGCTGCAAAAAATCTGAGCCTAAGGCAGGGCTTGTCTAGAGCTGTCACTCGATCCATAACACTGCCAAAGAGCCTGTGGGGTCTGGGGATGAAATAAGAGATTTATTTACATATGTGCGTGTGTTTCTGTGGAAGGCAACTGGGGAGACTGAGGGGGATCTGGGGGCCAGCTACTAGAGAGTTTGTCTAAGCCCAGCTACTGGGGAATCCAGTGTATGTATTTGTGAATTACTTTTGTGAATGCGTCGCTCAAAGCACAGGAATTAGGGATAGTAAGCTATTACATGAATGTTTCTGTTAAGGAACAAAGCATCCTAGTGATGCTGTGCTGATTTTTTGCCTTTTTTTTCTTTCATATATTCCCTGTACTCTTTACACATATATTTATAGCTCTGTAGCCTATTACTGTAACTTAGCTTCAGTATTTTCCTAGGCAGAAAGACAACACATTCAAAGACGCTTATGCTATCTTGGTTCTCCTTAGAAAAAAAGGTTGAAAAACAGCTCTTCAAGACACATTTTCATAAACAAAGTTCAGTTTCCACCATAGGCGGGAGGATTTAGAGAGGGGGAAATTACATCACCTCTTATGTCTCTAATTGATGATTTTTGTCAATTATGCTAATTTTCTATACTTAAAAAACTGTATTCACCCTGTGGGGGAGGGGGGAGGGCATTTTGTGGACATTTTCCATATCTGCCCCTGGAGGCCTCCAATAAAGACCAACCTTTATGTTACCTCCTATACTAATATTATCTCAAAAGTGTGTTATTTCCAGGCTCCTTAAGGCATCAGTTTTTCTGGTGACCCAGATGGGATGGGACCTGATAGCCTTCCTCTGGACCTGATCAGATACATCTTGCAAGGAATTCTTTCCTGCCAGCAACCTTAAGAATTCCCTGCAATGGCCTGAGGGGTAAGGAACCATTGTCCCAGGACCTCACAGGAGGTAACATAAAGGCAGTTCTTTTCGTTGTGTAGTGTGTATTGTGTATCTGCATGTCTATCGTGTATCTGTGCAATTTCAGTAATTGCTAGCAATTTCAGGAAAATCCACATAGTATGGAGGAGGATTTGCTTTTAGAGTGGTTTCTCAAAGGTTTTTTTCCTTTCACTGCTTTTCCACCCAACCGCTGCTCGGCTGGGAGGGGAGGCGGGGCGTGTGTGTGTGTTTGCTACTGGTTGAGGTTTTTTATTGGTGGAGAAGAGCAAATGGCCCTCCTAAGGTTTTCATGTTTAGCACACACAGATTTTGAGTGTGGTTTTTGCCTAGGGACCCCTGGGTGTAAACAGGACAAGTTTTTCAAAATGGCTGGAGGGGGGCCTGGCTTGCACCATTACAGAAAAGGGGAGAGGTGCCCCCACTTCCTATATTCCATCTGTGGAAAAGGAGGTCCTGGACCTCGGCCAGTTGAAGCGGGCCAGTTCAGAGAGGGGCTCACCTTCTGCTGTGAGCAAGGAAGGAATTTTGTGGTGTTTTTTTCTGTGATTTCAGGGCACGGACGACTCCCAGAATTGCAACTGAAGTCACGAGATGGCATGGCGAGCCAGATGTCATGGCGAGCTGGGAGGCCACGTCATCTGTGATGGAAGAGGTGGAACAGTTGCTCTGAGAGGGGCTGAGGTGGTGTGGCATGACTTTTCACCCCCTGATACAGCAGCTTATCTCCCTGTCACATATGGCTAAAGTCAGACTGGAATGGTTTGTCATATGATGAATTATCTTGGCTGAAACCTGCTGTGGTTAGTGTTTGCATTACCCCAGCTTTCAGTTTTGTAATCCGGGTTCTCTGATAATGGTTGCTTACAAATCCCTCCCTATGTTCCAAGTTGGTTGCTCCCTAAGTTATATCCACCCCTGATGTAAACCACTCCCCTTTCTCCTCCCCTTTACTCTCATTGGAACTGGCTCTGTAAACCACTCCCTTTATTCCTCCCCTAAGGTTATCCCATTGGCTGGTTGTTTGTACCCGCCCACCGGTTTTGGCCTGTTTATAAACCCTTGTAGGGCTGGTCTGGCCCTCTTCGCTTTCGAATCTCTGGATTAAAGATCCACTGGGAGATCAGGCAGAGGGCATCTTTTGACTCTTTTACTTTTCTCCCTGATGCTGGTAAAGTTAATCCCACTGTAGAGCCACAGCTCTGAAGTTCAGCTCCTGGTGAATTCATCCTGGAGTTGTTCCATACACCTTGGCGTGGCTGCTGGTGTTCTTAAAGAGCTAGCTAAAGACTCCAGTGTCTAGCATCAGAAAACCCCCTTAGCCAGCAATAAACATCCTATCTTAAATGGTGAGAAAGTATAAACCAAAATTAGTGACTACAGACACAACACTTTTTACAACTATAAAAGACCACTATGATTTTCATGAAATCAGAAATCTCTTATACTCTCTCTGAGTGTGTAGAGAGTTCTCCTCAGCATGGAGACCTTCACGTCGAGATACTTCCCTGGGGATTGAGAGGAATTAGGAGGTTCTCTGCACACCACTGTCATTCATTGGTAAGTGACATTGGCTCCCAATCTATACTATTTCTTCGTTAGCTGTAATGTTATAGTCTCACAAACCAACACTGTAACACAGGTGCATTTATTATCATGCACTATATTTTATGTACTAGTAGTGCTTCTTTTGTTTATCCTGTGAAGTAAGTAAGCCTGTTTAAAGTCTTACGTCTGTTTTCCTTGGCCTGTTCAATAAATAATTCATGTTATAATAGGCCTGATCAGTAATTATTAAGAACTTGTGAGTAAGAGTGGGTTTTAGGGTGCTGGCCGCCTCACCAAAGCTGCTGCCTACTGCCAGAAACCTGGGCAAAGGCAGGGACTTGTCTAAGCTCTCTCCTCTCACCTTCATAACAGGTGGCCCCCGCCATCGCCCTGACAACGGCTGGGAGATGGGGAGGAGAATCTGCACCAGTGATGCCTTGTGAATGCTGACCTAGAACAGAGGCTAGATGGAGTTAAAGAATAAAGTAGGTATTTATTAAAAGGCCTCAATGGATACACCTTGGGCAGTACAAGAGCCCAGACAGGGCTACACCCAACGTAAACCCAAAATGGTCACTAAAATGGATGACCGGTCATGAGGTCTCACACTTTTATAAGTTTTGGTCCATTTGCATATTGGAGTTAAATGTCCAATTATAGTTTTAGGTTATGAAGTCCCATCCTTCTTGTTTTTCTCTCTTCATTCCACTGTTGTTTATGCTCTTGGCCCTGAGATTTGGATCAGTTGTCCTTGGTCCCCAGCTAGAGAGGGAATTGTTTTGTCTACCTACTCTGTGAAGAGAGCTTACTATCCCTTAATATGAAGCTCAGAGACATACACTAAAGCAGTACAGAATCTGAAAAATATAAAAGCTAAAACCTGATGCATCACCAGGACCCGGCCCAGGGCCAGGGCTATCGCTGTGCTGGTTTGCCCCTGGTCCAGCGGGAAGGCTGCCTTAGCTCAGCCCCAGTCTGCCCCGCCTGCCGCCCCTGGGCCCCGCCTGCATGGGGCCCAGAGGGGGCCGAGAGTGTGGGACCTGAGGGCAGTAACATCACCCCCCAGGGCGGTGCCACTTCTGTTGATGCAGGGGGCAAGGGCAGAGGTGGGGTTGAGCCCCTCAGAGAAGGTGATGTCACTTTTGTAAGCGGGAACACAGCTTCTACTGCGGACAGTTTGATTGCAGTTTCCACAGTAATGAGTTTTGTTTTGGAGAGAAACATCGGGTCCAAAGAAGCCGCTTTTCAGGCTCCCTTAAAACAGGCTATAAGCAAACAGAGTCCTGTTTTAATGAACAACTTAGAAGGAAAACTGAGTCAAGATACTGTAAGTATTATCAGTGCCACAGGGGTAAGAGAAATGACACCTTTCTTTCAACCTTTGAAGTATGGATTAGGAAAACACTGGGTGATTCATCAGTTTCTCTATTTGCCAAATTCTCTAAAGAAGGATCTACTGGAATTTTGCAAAGGGGGGAGAATAATAGATAATTTAAGAGTGTATTGTTTAAAGTTTTAAAAATTCCTTCTCCTGCATTCCTGCAAATAAGAAAGGCCAAGGAGACTCTGCTAAGTGGAAGAGTCCTGAAACAGGAGCCAACTCACCAAGACAGTCTTACCTGAGAGTTTAAAGAACAGCCTAACTATATTCAGAAAGCAGCTGGCAAAGGAACTGGAGAAGGCAGCAGCTAAGAATTGCTGCATCCAGCCAGCAGCCAAGAATTGATGCATCTAACAGTTGCATCCAACTCACTGTAAGTTTGTTCTGTGACCAGTGACAACAGGTATCCTATGCTGTGTTACTGGAACATGATAATGCTATTTTGAAAACATTTGCTATCAATCCTTGTATGTTTCTGTTCCCAACACTAACTGATAGTGCACCGGAGTATGACTGCTTACAAACTGTTGTAAAAAAACAGCCCCTTTGTGGCAGGGAAGAATGATGCTCTGACTCCATGTTATCAGAAGGCTATTTTATTATTTTATAATACTATATTATGTTAAAGAAACTATACTAAACTATACTAAAGAATAGAGAAAGGATACTTACAGAAAGCTAGAAAGATAATAATGAAAAACTCATGACTCTTTCCAGAGTCCCTGACACAATTCTTGTGACCATTGGTCAGTTATTGAAAACAACTGACACTGGAGCCCAATCAAGGCTCATCACTTCAGGTAAACAATTCCTAACACATTCCACATGAGCAAAACACAGGAGAAGCTAATGAGATAACGATTATTTTCCCATCTCTGGGCCTCTCTCTGCCTTTTCAGCTTCCCAGGATAAAAATCCTGAGCGAAGGAATTATGTTCAATGAAATGTGAGGACCACAATGAACCATAGAAGAGACCTATTCCAGAAGACCAGACCTGAAAGACGTGCCACCACAAGATCCAGATTGGGAGCTGTATGCAGACAAGTGCAGCTTCACGCAAGATGGCAAACAGATGACAGTTCATGCAGTGACAACCATGGATAAGGTAACTGTGGAAAATTGGTTACGTGACAAAGGACATGCAGTACCTTTACAGCTAACGGAATAAGATCCTGCTAGCACCACACTTATCTCGTGTAGGAGTTGGACTAGATGGAGCTCTATGCTGAAACCACAGGGGCCCCATGTCCTTGGTAGATAAGGGAAGAAGCAACAAGATGCCTGTGGCATGAGAAAAGGGGATTAGCTCACCACAGGTGCTGAGCTATGGGAGGGATTGATATTGTAAGATGTGTACCAATCATAATATTGTATTACAGAATATGTAGTAACTCATTAAGGCATAGTATATTAGGAGCTTGCATTCTATCAATAAATAGGAACCTTGCTGATGACTAGTTTTGAGCACCTGGGTCTCCCTCCGTTGCGACAGTAACCAAAGCAAAAGCCTTGCTATCAGATGTATCATGACAGAGAGCTGAATTGATTACATCAACAAAAGATCTAGAACTGAGTGAAGGAAAGAAGGTAAAAATATGGACTAATTCTGAATATGCATTTTATGTTGTGTATGTCAGTGAAGTCATCTGGAAGGAGAGAGGACAGTCAACTGTTCTAGGTAATGGGATAGAAAATACTGAACAGATCCATGCACTGCTACAGAGTATTTGAGAGTCTAGAGAAGCAGGTTTTAAGCATTGCAAAGCTCAGCAAGATGGGAAACAACCCCCAAATCAGAGAATTATCTTGCTGATAAAATAGTAAAAGAGGCTGCAGAAAAAGGCATCTTAACAGTGGTGCCACAGAGGGGAATTGATTTGTCAAGGTTTGCCCCAAAGTGTGATCAGAAAGACCATCAGTTTTCTGGCACAAAAGCTGAAATCAAAGAAAATGAATGGACTATTACACCAGAGGGACGGATTGTAATCCCACCTCAGCGAGAACATGAAGACACCCATAAAGGAACAGAGAACCTTTTGAAATATCTGAAGAAGGTAGTAATATAAAGGGAAATGACTGACACTGTACAATTTATAACAAGCAATTGTGAAATCTGCTATAGAAACAACCCAAACATGAGCAAAGAGTGGTTAGAAATAACAAAGGCAGGGAGTTTTCCTGGAGATTACTGGCAAATAGATTTTGCTGGGTTACCAAGCAAAGAAAGATACAGGTATGTATTGGTGCTGGTTGACACCTTTAGTGGATGATCTGAGGCTTACCCCTGTCGAACTAACACAGCAAAAGAGGTGGGGAAAATTTTACTCAGTCATATAATTCCAAGGTTTGTGGTTCCTTTGGAGTTGGTCCCCCAGTGATCAGGGAAGTTAGTCAAATGTTGAGAATTGTTTGGGATCTGCAAATTCCCTACATACCCCAGACGAGTGGTAAGACTGAATGTGTGAATGGAACCCTCAAAATACAGATTAGTACAATTTGTCAGAAACCTCCATGACATGGGTTCATGTTGGAACCCTGATTACTGAGAATTTTAAACTTTCTGTGCTCACAGGCACTGAGCCCCAAGAGAACACTGCATTTGACCTGAGCCTGTGGAGAAGGCTTCCAAAATTGAATTCTAGAACTGGGATTATGGGTGTGTAGTTTGAACAGAAGTGTGTGATATCACATGGTGGAAAACTTAGAGTTTAAGGTTTTAGAATATAGTAATATATATAAAGCAAGATGGAGGTTTTAGGGCAGAGGCTAGTCCTGCTTCATGGGTTTGGGTGGTATTGTGTAATTGGATAAAAAAGTCCACATTGCGGGTCACGGGTGGTTGGTTATTGGGTTAAAAGTAAAAATAATTTAGGTATCATTTCTTAATTGGACAGTTCATCCTTAAAAGGCCTTGTAGAGAGAGAGATAGGGCTCCATTTTATAGTTTGTTAGTGAAGTGCTGTAGAACTCATGGTTTGTGAGAATGTAATATAGATAAGAACTAATAAACATCTGAGTCCAAACAAGAAATACCGTCTCGAGCATTTAATCCCAACCTTGGCAGAAAAAAGAAGCAAAGAATCTACAAGTTCAGGCCTTGCCTATAGCCTTACTGACAATCCGCATAAAGCCAAGGCAGAGACAACATAACTCCTTATGAAATATTGCATGGCAGCCAATATCAAATTGTGTATATTATGGGAGAAATTCATACCGGGGGGAAAATTGACTTACAGAGGTATTTAACAACTTTTAAATTCCAGTTTGCAGAAGCTCCAGAGATTCATTGTGTTACCCAGACCGATAGGACTGGACACACCTGCCCATCTGTTCCAGCCAGGAAACTGTCTATGTTAAATGGTGAGACAGTGACCTTACAAGCAAAGTGGAAAGGACCATTCCAAGTCATGACTACCCTCACTGAAGTCAAAGGTGCTGGCAGAGAACCCTGAATTCACTACTCCAGAGTTAAGAAGACCTCTGCTCCTGAAACAACTAGAAAACAGAAATTGAAACAATTCAGGATGATGTGGTTTAAAATTGTTCTTTTTGTGCCTGT